>JBAKBP010038104.1:0-16552 GCA_037953745.1 Lithodes maja
GGAAGGAATCTGAGTGTAAAATGGAGGGAGAGTAAGAAACTGTTCTGGAAAGAAGTCAAGAAAGTTAGGGAAGGTAGCAAGGGAAACAGTAAGGGTGTGAAAGATAAGAATGGGAGAATGCTAGCCGAGAAGCAAGAGAGAGTCGAAAGATGGAGGGAGTACTTCAGTGAGTTGCTAAATGAAAGGAATGAAGAGCCAGCAAACATAGCTGGATATGGTATGGGAGGGAGAAGAAGAGAAGTAGTGGAGGAGGAGGTGGGGATCAGGAGGTCGGAAGTGTGGGAAGCCATGAAAAGAGTGAAGTTGGGGAAAGCACCAGGAACAGATGGAGTGTGTGGGGAAATGTTGAGGTATGGTGGTGAGATAGTGATAGAATGGGTATGGAAAATGTGCAAACTAGCATGGGAGAAGGGGAGTGCACCCGATGACTGGAAGACTGGCATAATAGTCCCCCTATATAAGGGCAAAGGGGAAAGAGGAGTGTGTGGTAACCACCGAGGAATATGTCTTCTAAGCGTAGTAGGGAAGGTATACAGTAGGGTAGTGATTGAGAGAGTGAGACTGAGAACGGAGAAATGGATAGGCGACGAGCAGGGAGGCTTTAGGAAGGGAAGAGGATGTGTAGATCATATTTTTACCCTGAATTGTGTTGTGGAGAAGTATCTGGAGAAGAAACAAAAGGTGTATGTTGCCTTTATGGACTTGGAGAAGGCCTATGACAGAGTGGATAGAGAAGGTTTGTGGAAAGTACTTAGAATATACGGAGTAGAGGGCAAGTTGCTGAAAGCAGTGAAGAGCATGTATGAGGGTGCAAAGGCGGCAGTACGTGTGGAGAGTGAGCAGAGCGAGTTCTTTGACCTGAATGTTGGTTTGAAACAGGGGTGTGTGATGTCCCCGTGGTTGTTTACTGTATATATGGATGGAGTTATGAAAGAAATACTATCAAGAGCAGTGGATGTTGGTGTATCGCTGAAAAGGGAGGGAATTGAGTGGAAGCTACCTATACTGCTGTTTGCGGATGATACAGTTCTGATGAGTGATAATGAATGGGAGTTGCAGGGTCTGGTAAATGAGTTTGGAACAGTGTGCGAAAAACGGAATTTGAAGGTAAATACGGGGAAGAGCAAGGTTATGGTCTTCGAAAGGGGTGAAGTCACAGAGTGTGAGGTGAAGCTGAACGGTCAGGCTATGGAGATCGTCAACTCTTTTAAGTATCTGGGCAGTGTGTTGAGTAAAGATGGGACTATGGATGAAGAGGTGCGGGAGAGGGTACAACAGGGGAAGAGGGTTGTAGGAACGCTAAAAGCAGTAACAAGAAATAGGGTGGTCAGTATGGAAGTGAAGAAGTCCTTGCATGACAGTGTGGTAATCCCGACACTGACTTACGGAAGCGAAGCATGGACGTTGGTTGAGAGACTCAGACCAAGAGTGAGAGCAGTGGAAATGAATTACTTAAGGAGTGCGTGCGGAATTACATGGAGGGATAGACAGACTAATGAGGAAGTAAGAAGGAGGTGTGGTGTGGAGGTAGATGTGCTGGAAAGTGTGAAAAGGAACAACTTGAGATGGTTCGGCCATATGGAACGTATGGAAAGCGAGAGAATGACTAAGAGGGTGTACGAGAGCGAGGTGGAGGGACAGAGGGGGAGAGGTAGACCAAATATGAGGTGGAAGGATGGAGTGAGGAACTACATGAATGAAGGCGGTGCTGGTTGGGGGGAGGGGCGTCGACTGACTGGGGACAGAGGTGCATGGAGGCGGTTCGTTCGTGGCCACACCTTCGGGGATCACGGCGTCAGGCAATAGATAGATAGATAGATATAGGACCTACTATAAATAATACCATTCCAGTAACAAGAAAATACTCCAGTACAGCACATGTGGGTACCGTACACACACACACACAGCCCGTAGCCTAGTAGGTAGAGCTCTCGTCTCACACACGAGGGGTCGGGGGTTCAATCTCCGGCCGGGCGGAGACAAATTGGGCTTGTCTCCTTTCATGTGTTAGCCTCAGTTCACCTAGCTGTAAATAGGTACCTGGAATAAGTGGACGACGTTGTGACGTCTCATCTGGGGTTGGCAAAAATGGTACAAGGCGAGATGGGTATCATATGGTTCACCTAAGCTGATGGCTACCTAAGCCTTCGGGCGAGACGGTACCGTCTATAGTGAGAATGGTACCATACAGATCCACCCTAAGCCTTCGTTTCCGATGTCGCCAATTGGCTAAAAATACAGACTACACACACATCCACAGCCATTCCAACGATACATATAACACCTACACATATAGGAGGCGGGAAATAACGAGCATGGTCACTCCCGCAATACAACTAGAGTAAGTACACCTGTGGTTCCTGTGGTTGTAGTTGAGGGCTATCAGCGCCCCGTGGTCCACGCCGTTGCGACGCCGCCACTGTACATCCCATCTACCCTCCTCTGTGCCAGCTGGTCAATAATGCTGTTGCTGGCAGCACGGAGGTAGTAGTGGGGTAGGATTGGTTGGTCTGGCAGTGATGACAGGAAATCATCCAAGTCCTTTTTGAATTTTTCAACGGTTGGGTAGTTTTGGTTTCTTATTTCTTTTGGCAGTGCATTGTAGAGCTTCGGACCCCGTGTAGCGAAGGCATTTTCTTTAAGTGTCTTAACTCTTGTCAGTGCTCTTGAGTTAATTGACCTGATAATACACATACGGCCCAGTCGTTGGTTTTCTTTTATCTCTATCAACTCCTTTTCTTCCTCTCCCAGCAGGTTTGGGGCTAAGTTGTTGAGAATTTTCCAGGTATAAATGATCAAGTATCTTTCTCGGCATCGTTCTAGAGAGTACAAGTTTAGAGACTTAAGTCTTTGCCAGTAGTCTTCCTCCTTCACAGACACTATTTTACTAGTGAAGGAGCGCTGGATGCCTTCCAATGCTTGTTTCTCTCGTGACTTCCAGGGATTCCATAACTGGCAACAGTATTCCAAGAGTGGTATTACCAAGGCCTTATACAGGGTTAACATAGGTTCTCTTTCACGAGTTCTGAAAGTACGCAATACCCAGCCAACTTGGGCTCGTGTCTTTTGTACTACTGTTATGATATGGGTAGTGAAGGTGGCATCATCACTGATTGTTACCCCTAGGTCTAGCACTTTGTTGTTGCACTTTATTCTTTGGCCATCATGTGCCGAATAGTGGATTTCTTCTATTTTGTTTGTACCATATCTAACCAGTTCAAATTTTTTATTATTGAACGACATATTATTTGTTTCGGCCCATGTATATAGCTAGGCAAGGTCAGATTTTAATTTGTCCACATCTTCCATTGATTTAGTTTCTTTCATTACTCTGGTATCATCTGCAAAAGATGAGACTTTTGAGTAGAGTGTACCTTGGTCAATGTCGGATATGAGTATGAGGAACAGCAGTGGCCCCAGTACAGAACCTTGAGGGACACCACTGTAGACATTTGAGTCATGGGAAATGACACCACCCACAGCAACACATTGCTTTCTCTCATTCAGGAAGTTATGGATCCATACTCCAAGGCGACCTACTATTCCTAGATTGCGGACTTTATGTAATAGGATTCCGTGGTCCACCTTGTCGAAGGCCTTACTGAAGTCCAAGTAGATTACATCGATGTTGCTGCCATTCTCTAGTGTACTAATAATTTGTTAACAATTTTACACACACAAACCTCTACACCAGCACGATATCACCATCACAAAGAAACTGGCCCCAACCCTTTAGTATACCCCCTTTTCCCTCATGTTTAGACCCACTAGTTTTGAAATGTATAGACATTCGCCCTAATAGTTTGGGGATTTCAAGACTTTTCGTGTCATTAAGGTGTCGATATTTTCCCGGCGAGCGAAAGTGAGCCTGCAATTTAGGAGAAATCGGCCTTATAAATATTATAAATTGTATAAATAGCAAAAATATTATAACTAGTATAAATAGCATTAATAGTACAAATAAAACAAATTGCATAAATAGAATATAACCTATTTTCTGATGTGAGGTACTAAAATGGCGGCGTTCAGAGACAAAGATGGCCAGACTCTCTTAGTAAGGGGGGTTTCTATTGGACTAGGGTGGGCAGTACAAAGGCAACGATTGACCCTTATTACTCTTATACACACACACATACATATATATATATATATATATATATATATATATATATATATATATATATATATATATTGTATACATATATCCCATACAGGACCAGGGACGTCCTTTTCATCATATTCTGGCAACTATTAGGAGATTATATTAAGCTTAGGAAGGACCTCTAGCCAAAAAAAGGCTTCACACTATTCAACCAACCCTTTTAACTAGCACAGATCCTTCCTAAGCTGCACACCATCGTCTAAATATAGCTAGACAAATATATAGCTCACGTAGCTGGTACTGAAAGGGATATACAGTATATATATAGACCAACCTACAGTAACATATATATATACTGTACAGTGTACATCCATTAACACACACCGCCATTACCACAATAGCTATATATCATTATTATATATCATTATTATATATCATTATTATATATCATTATTATAGTGTTAACCAATTTCCGTATACCAACACCACACATATCACAGTACATACATACATACATACATACATACATACATACATACATACACATAACTTCACTACTATGGTCAGACACAACAATACATACATACATACATACATACATATACTGTACATGCATACATACATACATAATTACAATATTACATATCGTCACATTATTACCATAACACCCCCCTCCCACCCCCCCACATACACACCACCACCACCACACACACCGTCACACACAATCAAACCCATACACCTACACACTATCACACACCACTTCAATGTGACACACTCACCCCAACACACACACCATCACACACACACACACACATACCACCACACACACAACCATAGCCACACACACCACTTCAATGTGACACACTCACACACACACACCATCACACACACAACCATAGCCACACACACCACTTCAATGTGACACGCGAACACTCCCTCAATAATTCACAACTATCGAGCACTAGGTTACCAGTTATCATACACACACACACACACACTCCAAGTACCCCAAGTACCACACGCTCTCACTTTTAGTACAACCAAACACTCTACCTCACATACATACATACATACAACGAGTGGTCTTGCTACTGGACTGGTAATCCAATGGACCCGGGTTCGAATCCCAATATGTCAATGGGAAGATATTATTGGGATGGAATTTGTGCTGTACCTAGTATCAGTGCATTACCACAGCACACCGAAATGCCAAATAAATACCCTCATTGTTCCCTGATTAAATAGCATTGTATGAATATTCCCATATTCAAAAATATGCTACAGGGGGGCAATGCCTAGTGAGTTAAATGCTCAATAGGTGGCGTTCTGAGAGTGAGGGTCCGAGCCTGGGGGATGAGACTGTGAAGCACAGAGATGGAGCAGCTTCAGAGATGGAATTGCTTCTGGCCGTGAAGCTTCGCATGTCTCACTCCCTAGACTGGAGCAAGACCTCACGGGCCTCACCGTGTTCAGCGGTCGAGTGTAAAGGCTATCAGCCTATGCCCGAGAGGTAGTAGTTGGAATATAGAGAAAAAAAAAAAAAAAAAAAACATACATACACACACGCTCTCTCTCTACCCCAAGTACCACACCATAAGATACACACATATATATATATATATATATATATATATATATATATAAATATATATATATATCCTATATACTGTATATATTTTTTTGTTCTTCCTCCGATTTTAAATACTCATTCGCGTCTCAAGCCTGAGCGAGTTTTCGTAAACAAATTAATTAGCTTTCCAACACAAGACCCCTGGAGTAATCTAGTCACTGTGTTCACTATTACAAAACTGTACTTACAGTGATGGCAACATAAACCATAATAATAATAATAATAATAATAATAATACTAATAATACTAATAATACTAATAATACTAATAATACTAATAATAATAATAATAATAATACTAATAATACTAATAATACTAATAATAATAATAATAATAATAATAATAATACTAATAATACTAATAATACTAATACTAATAATACTACAAACTAAAGTTAGCACCGGCATCTTTTAATTCACGCTAGTTTTATCAACGAATGTAAAAGGTTGGCAGTTATCCTCTTTAGGTAACGTAACTCCTATTGGTACACTCGGACGCCATAGTATCTAGCCCACTCCTACATATTCCTGGACTTCACCTGTTTATAATTAAGGAATTCATATCTGTGGAAACGAATTTATGATTATCATTTTCTATACATTAACTATAAAGCTCTATTTACTATGTACAGTCGTGCTAATAAGTCATGACCCAGCTGTCATTACGTTTGGCTTGCTTTGTGCTGTATTAATGTCTGTTAGATGTTGAATAGGGTGGGTAAGTGTAGGAACATGTTTGTATATTTCACTCTATAAGAAGAAATGAAGCTTAGATATTGCTGATACCAATTATTGATCAAAACATACTTGGTGCCGATACATCACTTATTAGCGCGACTGTACACTCGCTCCAAGAAGTATCTGCACCCCTATGCCGATCATCTGGTGTGTACAGCTCGGTAGGGTTGGCACCTCTGCCTGCAACTATATCCATGTGTCAGAGACGATCCTCTCGGACACATGGATATACTGTAGTTGCAGGCTGAGGTGCCAACCCTACCGAGCTGTACACACCAGGTGATCGGCGTAGGGGTGCAAGATACTTCTTGAAGCGTGTGTACAATCGCGCTAATAAGTGATGTCTCGGCACCAAATATGCTTTGATCAATAATTGGTATCAGCAATATCTATGCTTCATTTCTTCATATCGAGTGAAATATACAAACATGTTCCTACACTTACCCACTCTAAACCACTGTTTGGACACTTGATCCTCAGTGTTTTGGAGGCCAAGCAGCTTAGAAGGGTCACTATACCTGTTGTTGCTTGATATCCTTTGTACTCCTATTCAACATCTGACAGACATTAACACAGCAAAGAGCAAGCCAAACGTAATGACAGCTGGGCCATGACTTAGTAGCGCGACCGTACCCAAAAATCAATCCAGATACTTAATATTGCATACAGAAAAAACATGCGAGGTCCACGGGTTTTTATGAGTGGGTTAGAGACTATGGTATTCGCGTGTACAGTCGCGCTAATAAGTCAATGGCCCAGCTGTCATTACGTTTGGCTCGCTCTGTGCTGTATTAATGTCTGACAGATGTTGAATAGGGTGGGTAAGTGTAGGAACATGTTGGTTATATCTCACTCAAAAAGAAGAAATCACGTGTAAATATTGCTGATACCAATTATTGATCAAAACATAATTGGTGCCGTGACATCACTTATTAGGCCGACTGTACAATCTGCCAATCAACTCAAGGTAATGTTATGTAGCTCAAAAGGACCAAGTGCAAATTTGCCGAGTTTTCTGATGTGTTGTCCCTATTCGGGCTCTGTCTTGAGTCTCCCCCCCCCCCCTTCCCCCCCCCAAAAAAAAAAGAAGAAGAAAGAAAGAAAGGAAAAGTGGGGATTGAGCCTGAGTATATAGATAGACAGATAGATAGATAGAGAGATATATAACCAAATGACTAGAGTTACCAGTGCAATACCTGTGTCATAAAGTCCCAAACTAATGTCAGTACAAAGTTGCCAATTGACCGCTTGCGAGTTTCAGGCTATAAGGAAGTTGGAGCCGTGATCATCGGTATGAAAGAGAAATACAATAATAATGTACAATTTAATAATTTTTCCATAACTGCTGCCCTAGATCCGGTTACCCACTCAGATCCTGGCTCTCGCTCACTCTCTGGCTCTCTCCCTATCTTGATGTTGACAGCATTATTAATATCCTAAGCATTTATTAATACTCGACATCAGGGTGGCGTCGCCAGTGTAAGTAATCATAGGATACAATTGGCGTGCTTCCTTTCAATCAGTTAGATCTTTTAGTTGTACCGGTGCCCAATGCCGAGGATTTATACATTTAACCACTCAGCTTTTTAACCACTTAGCTTTAGGAGAAGCAGGCCAATTGCCCATCAGAAAGGTTGACTATGATATGTGATGTTTTTTTGTTTTTTTTGTTTTACATATCCCATCAGAAAGGTTGACTATGATAAGTGAATTGTTATGCATCCAGCCAATTATACATTAATAACAACAGCAATAATCTAGATATGTGCCAGGAGAGATTTCCCGGGGTTTCTGAAACAAGGGAGACATGGTAGAGATGGAAGCACCACGGGAAGATCAGGAGGACGGCTTGGTAGAGGCAGAGGAACGGATAATCTTGGAAGACTATGGCCTAGCAGATACTAAGTGTCTTAAGTGCGGAACAACCAATGCAAGAAAGAATTCGCGAAAATGTTCCGGCTGTCTTAGATCTATTAATTTATCTTGTGCTAAGCTGACAAAGAAAACATCAGGAGAACAACCAAACTGGAAATGTCTGGCATGCCCAGGGCCCACTGCAGAGCCAACCGGGGCAACACCGGCAACACCGGTCGCCGACTTGACCCAACTGGTGACCAAATGGAAAGCGCGGATCCAGGTCCTTGCCCGGGTACCTAAAGGAGCCAGAATCCAAGTGGCGGAGGCCCTTACAACCATCATAAAGCAGGCCCTACAGCTCAAGACACCCCTCGCATGGGCACGGCTCCTGGGTTTCTCCTATGGGGCCCTCCGAAAACCACCCAGAGCCAACATACAAGACCATCTTCAGGTTTTACTAGCCACCAGAGTGAAACGTCAAGTAGCACAGTATATGGATGGAAACAAACTGGTGGAACCCCCCGAACAGCAACCAAACAGGGCCCAGAAGCACCAGGACAAGGAAGAGGAAGAGGCTGAACAGCTACGTAAGAGGGTCGCGGCGAAGCTGGCGGATAGTGACATGAAAGGGGCCGTCAGACTGTTGTCCTCTTCAGAAGGTTTTGCTGGTCAAGGCACCGAAGTTGTTGAAGCCCTACAAGAAAAGCACCCACCTACACCTAGGGACCTAAACCTCCCCCCTGCCCCAAATGACCAGATGCGCCAACCTTTAGTTGTCACGAAGGAGCAGGTGGTCGCCGCAGTGACTTCATTCCCAGCAGGCTCAGCCGCGGGCCCAGATGGTATCCGACCCGCCCACCTCAAAGGCCTCTTGGGTCAGGGATCAGGAGCTGCTGGGGAGGCACTCTTGGAAACCCTCACCAAATTCATCAACATGGTTTTAAGAGGGGAAGTACCCGACTGTGCCACACCCCTATTTTTTGGGGCATCACTCTGTGCACTGGCAAAAAAAGATGGCGGTGTGCGCCCAATAGCAGTAGGGAACACTTCCGCCGCCTTGCCACAAAGGTGGGTTTGAAACCACTCTCGAATGGCCTAGGTCAACACTTAAGACCAGGTCAACTAGGTTTCGGAACTCCAGGGGGGTGTGAAGCTGCTGTACACGCAACCCGCACCTACCTCAGCCAAGCCCAAGAAAAACGAGTGCTTCTAAAGATTGACATGCGGAACGCATTCAACAGCATTCGCAGGGATGTCTTCCTCCGTGCAGCTCAAGAACACATCCCCACTCTGTACCCCCTACTTTGGCAGGCTTATTCCAAACCTTCAATCCTGATTTTCGGCGAGACGGTAATCCCATCAGAGACCGGGTTACAGAAGGGGGATCCAGGTGGTCCTGCTCTTTTCTCAATAGGGGTGGATGCAGCAGCTAACAAAGTAAGGTCAGAGCTGAATGTATGGTACCTGGACGATGCAACCTTGGGTGGGTCAGTAGAGAACGTTCTAACCGACCTAAATAACATCATAACTGACCTCGTCCAGGCCGGGCTAGTGATAAATGACACCAAATGTGAACTTGTTCTCCTCAACCACACACGTGAACAAGGAGAAGAGACTCAGGCCCTGTTCCGAAACATATTGCCAGATGTAAAGATCCTTCAGGAGCACCAGCAAACCCTATTAGGTTCCCCACTAACTCTGGCAGCAATCCCACCAGCACTTCAAGTTAAAAAGGAGGAGCTTCAACGTCTCGTGAGTCGCCTGATACACATCGATGCCCACTCAGCTCTGGCCCTGCTCAAGAACTGTTTCTCCATCCCAAAACTCCAATACCTCCTGCGCACATCGATGACTTACACGAACAATGGCGGCCTCCAAGAATTAGACAGCATAATCCGAGAAGCAGTGACCAGCATCACCAACGTGGAATTTAAAGAACGGGCCTGGACACAAGCCACCCTTCCTGTCCGCCTCGGGGGCTTGGGCATACGGAGAGCCTCGGATATTGCCTCCCCAGCCTTTATCTCTTCCCTCATCGCGACCAACGACCTCGTATTGTCCATCCTTTATTCTAAACCCGGAATGACACTTAATGGGGACGTAACAGCAGCGATTAACACCTGGAAGGGAAGTACAGGAGTAGAGGAGGAGCCTCAGGGTACCTCCAGGAGCAAGCAGAAAGCGTGGGATACCATCTCGGCGAAGAAAACTCAAGAAAATCTCCTAACCAATGCAGACCAGGTTGCAAAAGCATGCCTCCAGGCAGCCGCCCGTTCGGAGAGTGGCTTGTGGTTACACGCCATCCCCATCCCACCTCTTGGAACTCACTTGGATGCTGAAGCGCTCCGGGTCGCCATCGCGCTCAGAGTGGGTGCGGCAGTTTGTCACCCACACACTTGCAAGTGTGATGGGAGGATGGATGCTCAAGGTCACCATGCCTTGCCATGTAATTACAACGCAGGCCGCCTGCCAAGACACTCTGCACTAAATGATGTCATAAAACGGGCCCTGCAGAGTGCTAACTGTGCATCAATCCTCGAACCACATGGACTTCACAGAGAAGACGGCAAACGGCCAGATGGGATGACCACTTTCCCTTACAAGAATGGCCGGTGCCTCATATGGGATGCCACATGTGTTGACACTTTCTCCACAACCAACGCCGCCAGAAACGCCGACGAAGCAGGTGAAGCCGCCCGGATAGCAGAAAATAAAAAGCGAGAAAAATATCAAGCCATCGCCAGAATTCATCAGTTCGAGCCCCTGGCATTCGAAACTTCAGGAGTCTTCGGCCCTACCACCCTTAAGATGGTGAATGAAATAGGCCGTAAAATCAGAGAAGTTTCAGGAGAACCCCGGGAAACCCTCTGGCTCAAGCAAAGACTAGGGATGGCTATCCTCCGGGGCAATGCCACTAGCGTCATTAGCTCAGTTCGACAGGACTGGGTCATGCCACTGCGTGAGGCCCCGGCAGGAGCGGTGTATCCGTAGTCTTTCCACAGTAGGGTAAAACAAAACATAAACTTTATTTGTATGTAACATGTGTGATGCACATTAATAAAAGGGGATGTGTCGGATGGTTGAAAGCCACAGTTGCTCGCGCGTTTGGGGCTAGCAACACGTATTATGAAAAACATGCATCCTCCTTCATTCACTGTCCCCCCCTTCACTCACTCAACCCCACAATTTGCCGGAGGATAACAGGTTTTTCACAATACGTAGACGGAGGTCTTTTTAAAAAAAATAATAATAATAATGTAGGTTTCTGATGGATAAAAAGTATGTTGAATTGGATTTTAGGTATTTATAAATGTACTACAACGGCATTTTAGCTGGTAATTCTGCTAAATATCAACGCCTACAACTCCAACTTCCTTATAGCCTGAAACTCGCAAGTGGTCAATTTTTTTTTTTTTTTTTCTATGTGATTGAGGGAGGCAAAAGGCATAACTGCCTATAGCGAGTGCCTCCCCCATAGTTGAAAGAGTGACAGGGCCAAAATCAAGGGACGTTCGAGCCAAAATGCCTGGAAACACGGAGTTTGAAGCAATTTAAGTCATAGGAAGAGGGAAAGACTGATTCTGGGAGAGAGTTCCAGAGCTCAGATGTTGAGTAGAAGAAAGTTTGAGAGTAACGTTTCACTCTTGGGTTGGAGAGTTGCACAGAGTAGGGGTGGGATTGAGTTGCAAGACGGGTACCACGTGCCCTACGTAAAGGAGGTGGTATGCACTGGGATAGCTCTGAGGAACACTGATTATTATAGTAGCGATAGAATAGCGAGAGAGATGCAACATTGCGGCGGAGAGAGAGAGATTGCAGAGAGTTGGTGAGTGGATGGGAGTTAATGATACGAAAGGCCTTCCTTTCAACTTTGTCTAGGAGAGCGGTGTGAGAGGAACCTCCCCACACATGTGAACAATACTCAATACAAGGGCGCACTATGCCCCTGTACAGAGCAAGAAGCTGTGCAGGGGAAAAGAACCCCCTAAGGCGGTTGAGCACACCCAGCTTCTGGGAGGCTGCCTTAGCAAGACTGGTAATATGGTCCTTCCAAATGAGAGCAGAAGAAAAAGAGACACCAAGAATATTGAGAGAAGATGAAGGGTTGATTTTTGTATTGTTGAAGAATAAGGGATAGTCCGCTGGGAGATCCTGACGGGTAGATAGATGGAGAAATTGGGTTTTGGAAGCATTAAAGTTAACAAGGTTTTCTCTGCCCCAATTGGAAATAGTATTTAGATCAGAATTTAAGAGTTCTATGGCTTCATTACGTTTGTCGTTGAGGGATTGCTGGCTGGGGCGTTCTGAAAAACTAATGGAGTAGTGTAAGGTTGAGTCGTCTGCGTATGAATGGATGGGAATTAAGGTACAGTTAAGGAGATCATTTATAAAAATAAGAAAGAGAATAGGAGATAGGACAGAGCCCTGAGGAACACCGGAGTTTATAGGGTGAGGAAGTGAACAATGGCCGTCCACAACCACAGCTATGGAACGGCCAGAAAGGAAATTAGAGACAAAGGCACAGATGGAGGGATAGAAACCGAAGGAGGGTAGTTTAGAAATTAAAGATTTATGCCAGACTCTATCGAAGGCTTTCGATATGTCTAGTGCAATAGAAAAAGTCTCACCGAAGTCCCGAAAGGAGGATGACCAAGAGTTAGTAAGATATGAAAGAAGATCACCAGTAGAGCGACCCTTAAGGAAGCCATACTGGCGATCTGAGAGCAGATTATGAGAAGAGAAATGCTTGAGAAATTTGGAAGCAAGAATAGATTCAAAAACTTTAGAAAGACAAGAGATAAGAGCAATTGGACGATAGTTGGAGGGTTGAGAGCGGTCACCCTTCTTTGGGACAGGTTGAATGTGAGCAAACTAAGGGGGGATGGGCCGGTTTTCTGGACCACTTTCTCACTCATGTTTAGCCCCATTAGTTTTCAGATGTTAAGATGTTTGCCCCATTAGTTAGTCGATTTTAAGACCTTTCGCCCCATTTCATCGTCAATATTTAGACCTTTCGTGCTATTCAGGTGTCAATTTTTTTCTCTGGCAAACGATAGTGAGCCTGTAATGTTGGAAGAACCGGCCTTCGGCCGGGAAATTTGTCTACCGTAAAATGTACAAATTAGTCTAGAAGGGGGATCTAATGGATGCTTTTTTAAAATTTGATGGAGGTCTAGAGAGGAAGCTAGAAATATAATGAATACATGCAAAAATCGCCCAAAAAGTGAACCATCTCCCATTAAGTAGGCGAGCTATCATCACCAGAAAACCAGACCAGAAACGACCCATCTGATCTTCCCTTAAAAAAAAATGCCCTCATAATTCAATATCAGTCTCTCTCTCTCTCTCTCTCTCTCTCTCTCTCTCTCTCTCTCTCTCTCTCTCTCTCTCTCTCTCCATTTATCTTCATAGCTATCACGATAATTCAGTCATACCTCCCCTCCTTTCTCACTTCCCCATCTACTTCAGGTGTTCTTGTGTAGAGGGATTAAGCTAACTCTCTCTCTCTCTCTCTCTCTCTCTCTCTCTCTCTCTCTCTCTCCATTTATCTTCATAGCTATCACGATAATTCAGTCATACCTCCCCTCCTTTCTCACTTCCCCATCTACTTCAGGTGATCTTGTGTAGAGGGATTAAGCTAACTCTCACTCTCTATCACTATCTCTCTCTCTCTCTCTCTCTCTCTCTCTCTCTCTCTCTCTCTCTCTCTCTCTCTCCATTTATCTTCATAGCTATCACGATAATTCAGTCATACCTCCCCTCCTTTCTCACTTCCCCATCTACTTCAGGTGATCTTGTGTAGAGGGATTAAGCTAACTCTCACTCTCTATCACTATCTCTCTCTCTCTCTCTCTCTCTCTCTCTCTCTCTCTCTCTCTCTCTCTCTCACCCCATTTATCTTCATAGCTATCACGAAAATTCAGTCATACCTCCCCTCCTTTCTCACTTCCCCATCTACTTCAGGTGTTCTTGTGTAGAGGGATTAAGCTAACTCTCACTCTCTATCACTATCTCTCTCTCTCTCTCTCTCTCTCTCTCTCTCTCTCTCTCTCTCTCTCTCTCTCACCCCATTTATCTTCATAGCTATCACGAAAATTCAGTCATACCTCCCCTCCTTTCTCACTTCCCCATCTACTTCAGGTGTTCTTGTGTAGAGGGATTAAGCTAACTCTCTCTCTCTCTCTCTCTCTCTCTCTCTCTTAATAAGCGATGTGCTATATACGACGATCAGTTTTCTGCTGTAAATATATGAATTATAATAGTTTACCATTCACTATATATACCGCTACATAATATATTACCTATGTATTTCCGTCTTTTGACACACATAACATTTGACTAAGCTTGTATATTCCCATATTACTTTTACTTACCCGTTCAGTTGATCGCTTCACACTGCGCCTTGTGTTCGATGATCTGCAAGGAAGAATAAGAAGATAAGAACATAAGAAGATGGGAGTCTGCAGAAAGTCGCTTGGCCCACACAAAGCAGATCCCTCTCACACCCAACCCTAAACGTTTACACATTACCTCAGGACGTCCCCTCTGAAAGGAATATAACAGTGGTATGGAAAGAAAAATGTACAAATTGAGGTAAAAGAGGAGTGCTGAGGGGATTTATTTATTTGAAGGCGGGGCTGAATTTTCTTGGCTTGAAAGTTTGTAAGGAAAAATACTCGAAAACTGTAAATAATAATAAGAACACACACACACATACACACACACACACAGCCCGTAGCCTAGTAGGTAGAGCTCTCGTCTCACACAGGAGGGGTCGGGGGTTCAATCCCCGGCCGGGCGGAGACAAATTGGGCTTGTCTCCTTTCATGTGTTAGCCTCAGTTCACCTAGCTGTAAATAGGTACCTGGAATAAGTGGACGACGTTGTGACGTCCCATCTGGGGTTGGCAAAAATGGTACAAGGCGAGATGGGTATCATATGGTTCACCTAAGCTGATGGCTACCTAAGCCTTCGGGCGAGACGGTACCGTCTATAGTGAGAATGGTACCATACAGATCCACCCTAAGCCTTCGTTTCCTATGTCGCCAATTGGCTAAAACTACAGACTACACACACATCCACAGCCATTCCAACAGTACATAAAACACTTAACATGCATTTCACGCAATACATTCCCAGTTAAGGAGGCGCGATAATAATGAGCTTAGCTCGCATTGCGTGGATTCCCCTTGACGAACAAGTAACTGAGTAACACACACACACACAACCCCTCAACCAACTTCTAATAAGGTAGTTTAAGGGAGCCCACCTGCTTAAGGGAGCCCACCTGCTTAAGGGAGCCCACCTGCTTAAGGGGGCCCACCTGCTTAAGGGAGCCCACCTGCTTAAGGGGGCTCACCTGCTTAAGGGAGCCCACCTGCTTAAGGGAGCCCACCTGCTTAAGGGGGCCCACCTGCTTAAGGGAGCCCACCTGCTTAAGGGAGCCCACCTGCTTAACGGAGCCCACCTGCTTAAGGGGGCCCACCTGCTTAAGGGGGCCCACCTGCTTAAGGGGGCCCACCTGCTTAAGGGGGCCCACCTGCTTAAGGGAGCCCACCTGCTTAAGGGGGCCCACCTGCTTAAGGGGGCCCACCTGCTTAAGGGGGCCCACCTGCTTAAGGGAGCCCACCTGCTTAAGGGAGCCCACCTGCTTAAGGGGGCCCACCTGCTTTTTTTCTCTTTCTCTCCTTCTCTCTCTTTCTCTGGGTTGTATCCATTCGGACCCATTCAGCCAAATTGTTTTTAAGAGGTTTTATCCCCATCCAGGTGTGGATTTCCTCCTGGCAAGCGATAGCGAGCCAGCATTGCATGGAGAATTCCGGCTTCGCCGAAGAAATGTTTATCGAAAAATTTACAAATTTAGCTTGCTGTCAAAACAAAAAAATATACTCTGGCTTGCTACCGCTCGCCAGGAAAATATTGACACCTGGGGGTAAATGCCTTAAAACAGTAGGCTGAATGGGGCCGAATGGATACAAACCAAAGAGAGAGGGAGAGAAAGAGAAAAAAAAAGCGAGGTGGGCTCCCTTAATAATATGAAAGGTATATATATATATGTGTGTGTGTGTGTATGTGTGTGTGTGAGTGAGTGAGTGAGTGAGTGAGTGTGTGTGTGTGTGTGTGTGTGTGTGTGTAAGAAGTAGCTATGAAGAAAGCTATACAAAACTAAAAAATCACAATAATCGCATGATATTGCTTAAACTGCAATATCCTGGGTACTTCGAG
>JBAKBP010038105.1:0-16551 GCA_037953745.1 Lithodes maja
CCCCATTTCCCCCTTCCCTCCATTTCCCCCTCCCCCCCATTTCCCCCTCCCCCCATTTCCCTCTTCCCTCCATTTCCCCCTCCCCCCATTTCCCTCCTCCCCCTCCTCCCATTTACCCCTCTCCCTGTGTTTTATTTCTATGTGTTCTTCTTGTCGTAATTGCTTCTGCCCTTTTTATCCCCTTTATTGGTCAATATTCAAATTATGTCTTCTTTAGGCATGTACTTTCAGTGTGTGTTTTACGTTTTCTTTGCTACGTTCTTAATGTCTAGATGTTTGTTAATAATACCGAAATCTAACATTGTAACTTGGTATTCTCTCTCTCTCTCTCTCGCTCTATCTCTCTCTCTCTCCCTCTCCCCAACACATTATCCCTCCCTCACTCCCTCATATCCCCCCCCCCCACCCCTGCTGTCATCTCTCTTTCTCTCTCTCTGACAGGATCGTGAGCTTCCTATCTCATAAGTGTCTCTTTTTCTCTCTCTTTCTCTTTTTTGCTCCTTTTTTTTTCAAATTTCGCCTCTTTATTTCTCCTCTCCTCTTGTCATTTCCTCTTGCCTCTTCTACCCACTTAGGAGGTATCTATGTATTGATCGGTCTATCTTTGTGTCCATTTTGTTAAACCCTTTAGTACCAAGCCGTCTTTTCCATTGTGTTTTGGTTATGATTAGACGGTTTTAGTTAACTTAGCAAGGACATGAAATTATGAAAAGGCTTCAAAATATCTCAAGTCACCCTTTTGTTAGCTTAGAAAGGACATGACATTTTTAAAAGGCTTCAAAATATCTCGAGTCACCCTTTTGTTAGCTTAGAAAGGACATGACATTTTTAAAAGGCTTCAAAATATCTCGAGTCACCCTTTTGTTAGCTTAGAAAGGACATGAAATCATGAAAAGGCTTCAAAATATCTCGAGTCACCCTTTTGTTAGCTTAGAAAGGACATGGCATTTTTAAAAGGCTTCAAAATATCTCGAGTCACCCTTTTGTTAGCTTAGAAAGGACATGACATTATTAAAAGGCTTCAAAATATCTCGAGTTACCCTTTTAACTACCACAGATCCTTCCTTATCTATATAAGCCTCTAAATATTTGTGAAATAATATAAACAGTCATGCTCTGTAATGAAGGGGTTAAGGGGAGATTTCCACTTGAGGGATTTTTTTCTGGACCCCTGTCTCCCTCATGTTTAGCCCCATTGCTTTTGAGATTTTAAGACGTTCGCCCTAGTAGTTTTGACATTTTAAGACATTTTGCCCCATTTCCGTCAATTTTAAGACCTTTCGTGCCATTAAGGTGTCTATTTTTCCTGGCGAGCGATAGCGAGCCTGTAATTTAAGAGCAACCGGCCTCCGGCCGGGAAATTTTTCTACCGAAAAATGTACAAATTTATCTTGAAAGGGGGTCAAGGGGTGTAATTTTAAGCTTGATGAAAACGTAGGGAACAAACTAAATACCTCCCCTTAAGGGGAGATGGTTCACTTTTGGCTCGATTTTTTCATTTATATGTTGTATATCTTGTTTATATGTTGTATATCTAGTTTATATGTTGTATATCTAGTTTATATGTTGTATATCTAGTTTATATGTTGTATATCTAGTTTATATGTTGTATATCTAGTTTATATGTTGTATATCTAGTTTATATGTTGTATATCTAGTTTATATGTTGTATATCTAGTTTATATGTTGTATATCTAGTTTCCTCGCTAGACTTTCATCAAGACTAGAAAAACATCCCCTAGAACCCCCTTTCAAGATACATTTGTACATTTTTCGGTAGAAAAATGTCCCGGCCCGATTTCTTTTAAAATTTCTGGCTCGCTATCGACACCTAAATGGCACGAAAGGTCTTAAAATTGACAACGAAATGGGGCGAATGGTCTTAAAATCGCCAAACTATTTGGCCGAACGTCTTAAAATCTAAAACATAATGGGGCTAAAGACGAGGGAGAAAAGGGTCTACAAAAACAGCCCATCTCCCCTTTAAAAAAAATCAATATATTTATCTGTATCTGTTTCTATGGTATCTTATCTGTATATATATATATATATATATATATATATATATATATATATATATAATATATATATATACAGTATATATATATATATATATATACAGCATATATATTGTATATGTCTTCGGCGAAGCCGGATTTCTCCATACAATTTTGGCTCGCTATCGCTCGGCAGGAAAAATCGACACCTAAATGGGGATAATAGTCTAAAAACAGTAGGCTGAATGGGGTCGAATGGATACAAGCCAAAGAGAGAAAGAGAACAAAAAAGCAGGTGCCCCCCCCCCTTAATATTTGAGCGTGTTATTCTAATTTTCCCTAAGACATTGACGGCAGGGATTGTCTGTGTGCGTCCATCATTCTGTCGTGTGTGTGTGTGTGTGTGTGTGTGTGTGTGTGTGTGTGTGTGTGTGTGTGTGTGTGTGTGTGTGTGTGTGTGTGTGTGTGTGTGTGTGTGTGTGTGTGTGTGTGTGTGTGTGTGTGTGTGTGTGTGTGTGTGTGAGTGAGTGAGTGAGTGAGGGATGTAGAGTTGTGTGTGTGTGTGTGTGTGTGTGTGAGTGAGTGAGTGAGTGAGGGATGTAGAGTTGTGTGTGTGTGTGTGAGTGAGTGAGGGATGTAGAGTTGTGTGTGTGTGTGTGTGTGTGTGTGTGTGTGTGTGAGGGATGTAGAGTTGTGTGTGTGTGTGTTTTTGTTATGTTTTTTATTATATCTTTTGTTTTTTTCCTATATTCCAACTACTCCCTTTAGGGCATAGGCTGAGAGCCTGCACATCCAACCGCTCAACACGGTGAAGCCCGTGAGGTCTTGTTCCAGTCTAGGGCATTCAACTCACGGCTCGAGGCAGCCCTATCTCTGAAGCTGCCTCACCTTCATGCTTCACTGTCTCACCACCTAGACTCGGACCCTCACTCTCAGAACGCCACCTATTGAGCAATTAATTCAATAGGCATTGCCCCCCTGTAGCATATTTTGAATATGGGAATATTCATACAGTGTTATTTAATCAGGGAACAATGAGGGTATTTTGTTGGTGTTTCGGTGGACTTTGTGGTAATGCACTGATACTAGGTATGTACAGCACAAATTCCATCCCAATAATATCTTCCCATCGATATATCGGGATTCGAACCCGGGACCATTGGATTACCAGGCCAGTGGCAAGACCACGCCACCACACCTCTCCTCCCCCTGTACTGTGGGTACAAAGGAGTACAAAGGAGTACAAAGGAAATCAAGCAACAACAGGTCTAGTGACCCTTCTAGGCTGCTTGTCCTCCAAAACACTGAGGATCAAGTGTCCAAACAGTGGTTTAGAGTGGGTAAGGGAACATTGGAAAGGGAACTACTTCCCTGGAACTAATGTCCGTGGCAGGACTAGGAAGTTAGTAAGGGACAGATAGGTTAGTAACTGAGGGGGGGATAAAATAAAGTTATTCATTTACAAACGCAGTCAGTCGCGGGTTTGATGCGAGATATTTGTCTGGGCGGAGTTTAAATGAATCAACGGTGCTGCAGTCTATAACGTCTCGGGGAAGCCCATTCCACAAGTTGACAACTCGATTGAAGAAGAAATTCTTAGATTCGTGTGAGTTAAAAGATTTACCAATAATTTTGCAACCGTTTCCCCGCGTGTAATTAGATTGGTCGATAGTGAAGTACTTACTAGAGTTCATATTGTCGATGCCTTTGATGATTTTGAACACTTGAATTAATTCACCTCTTAATCTGCGCTGGGTTAAAGGAAATAGATTTAATTCTCTAATAATTAGGTGTGGGTGTATGTGCGTATGTGTCTTGATGTACAGTATGTGTGTGTGTGTGTGTGTTGGTGTGTGTGTGCGTATATGTGTCTTGATGTATATGTGAGTGTGTGTGTGTGTGTGTGTGTGTGTGTGTGTGTGTGTGTGTGTGTGTGTGTGTGTGTGTTTGTCGCTTCTCCCACAGATAATATAATTTACTTGTGACGTGTGTATGAACTGTCTCCTTTGTTTTTGTGCGGTTTGTTTATTTAGAATTACCGTTTTCTTCGTCTTCCTTCAGATTTTATTGATTTGTTTGTTTGTAGATTATTTGTTTATATTATTTTTTAATTTTCATTTGTTTACATAAGAACATAAGAAAATGGGAGTCTGCAGAAAGCCGATTGGCCTAAGCAAGGCAGATCCCTGTCCCACACAACCCCAGTTCAATTACAAAGCCCAATTATAGGCTCAACACTCTAATACCCTGAGGATCATCTTACCAAAACGGTTAGAGATTAACGCAGGATTATGGGGGTATGCAGAGTGCTGATTGGCCCAACCCGGCTGATCCCCCTTCACACCCAACCCTTCTCGCCCATATGCTTATCCAATTTTATCTTAAAGCTCCCTACCGTTTTAGACCCCACTATAGCACTTGGTAGTCCATTCCACCCATCTACAACTCTGTTACCAAACCAATATTTGCCTATATCTTTTCTGAAACGAAATTTATCTAATTTGAAACCATTGGTACGAGTTCTTTCGCTATCACTGAGCTTTAGTACATTTGTCATGTCCCCTTTGTTAATCCCACTAACCCACTTGAACACCTCTATCATATCCCCTCTAACTCTGCGTCTCTCTAACGAATGTAAACCTAATTTCTTCAACCTTTCTTCATACGAAAGATTTCTAATATAATATTATGGATAATTTTTGTCATTCTACGCTGTACTCTCTCCAATGAATCTATGTCCATTCTGTAATGAGCACACCAAAATTGGACAGCATAATCCATATGGGGTCTCACTAATGACAAGTAAAGTTTTAAGATAACGTCAGCAGTTCTGTTACTCACGCTCCTAGAGATGAACCCGAGAATCCTGTTTGCCTTATTACGAACGCTTATACACTGTTTTCTAGGCTTCAAATCATTGCTAACAAACACACCTAGATCTTTCTCACAGTCTGAATTTTCTCATTCTAAATTAGCTAGTTTATATTTAACATTTGTATGCATCTTCCCTATCTTTAATACCTTGCATTTGTCAATGTTAAACTTCATCTGCCAATTTACTGACCATTCATGTAAGGTATCTAGATCCCTTTGGAGGCACTCTATATCGCTATCTGAATCAATTGATCTCCCCATTTTAGTATCGTCTGCGAATTTACTTATCCTACTAGTTATACCTAAATCTAGGTCATTTATGTATATAAGAAACAACAGGGGACCTAATACCGATCCCTGGGGGACACCACTTTTGACTGCTCCCCACTCTGACTTGGTACCATATATGCTGACTCTCTGTTTCCTACCAATTAGCCATGACCTAATCCATCCCAACAACGATCCTCCTATTCCATGTGCCTCAACCTTTCTCATCAATCTCTCATGAGGGACTCTGTCGAAAGCTTTACTGAAATCTAAATAAATAATATCATATGACTTGTCACTATCTACTGCTTCATATACCTCTGAGAAAAAGCTAAGCAAATTAGTAAGGCAAGAACGTCCCTGAGTGAATCCATGCTGAGAAGAATTTATTAAGTTAAATTTGTCTAAGTGGCTTCTAATTTTCCTAGCAATAATAGACTCTAGCAACTTTCCTATGATTGATGTGAGACTAATGGGACGGTAATTGGATGCTATCGATTTATCACCTTTTTTGAAGATCGGAACTACATTTGCAAGCTTCCAAGCTTCTGGAACTAAACCTGTTTCTAAAGACTTGTTAAATAAAAATGCTAATGGGCTACTTAACTCATCTCTGCATTCTTTTAATACTCTAGCATATACCTCGTCAGGACCAGGCGATTTTTGAGGTTTCAGTCTGTCAATTTCCTTAAGCACATCATTTCTACTTATACTAACTGTACTTAACATATTTTCTATACTATCACTATATACCATATTGACTTCTGGAATCTGTGCCAAATTTTCATTAGTGAAAACGGAAAGAAACTGACTATTTAATGTACTGCACATTTCTAAATCATTTTCTGTTATTTCTCCTATTGAAGTTTTTAGGGGGCCTATTACATCTCTAACTTTAGATTTATATAGTTGGTAAAAAGCTTTAGGGTTATTTTTTGAGTCACTGGCTATCCTTATTTCATAATTTCTTTTTGCTTTCCTGATTTCCTTTTTGAACTGTCTTGATAGAGTCTGATAGTATATATGTAGATGATTTTCGCCTTTCTTTATTTTTCTATATATTCCTTTCTTTTTTCCTATAAGATCTATTAGCTTATTAGTCATCCATTTTGGTTGGTTCTGCGGCGATCTAAATTTTCTTTTAGGGATATATTTATTTTGAGCATTGTGGAGTGAAGCAATAAACTGGTTATATGTAGGTGGCAAGTTTAACTCTGGCATATCCTGACTTAATTGCTTAACAATAGGGTCCACCCTTAAGTCTCTTCTTAGCCCACCATAATCGGTTTTTCTGAAATCTGGGATAAGTGTCGTATTCTCTTTAGCATTCCCTGTCCATTGTATATTAAAATAAATAGATTTATGATCGCTATTTCCTAGGTGGTCACCAATCTCTACATCATTTATCATGTGTTCATTGTTACTGAAAACTAAATCAAGAATATTAATACCTCTAGTCGGCGTATCTATGAATTGAAATAAAAAACTATCTTGTACAACCTCAATAAACTCTACTGAATCGGAGTCGCCTATTTGGTGCTGCCAATCAATGTTCGGAAAATTAAAATCCCCCATAATGCACACATTGCTAAACTTTGATGCTATTTTAATTTCCTCCCATAACGATGTTCCGCCATTTCTACTCATATTAGGCGGTCTATATATAACTCCAATAACTATGGTCTCACTACCTTCGTTAACCTCTACCCAAACACTTTCATTATCATTATTTAGTCTAATACCTGATTTAATACAGCTTTTTAATGTACTCCTGACAAACACTGCTATACCCCCGCCCCTCCTACTTGTTCGGTCACCCGCCCCTCCTACTTGTTCGGTCATATTTAAACAAACTATATCCTGGAATATCAAATTCTGCTAAAAAAATGCCTAGATTCTGTATTAATCCACGTTTCAGTTAGCGCTATTATGTCTATATTTTCTGTGCTAACGAGTGCTCTAAGTTCGTTCATTTTGTTACATAAACTCCTACAATTTGTATAATATACCCTCAACCTATTACTTTTATTTGCAACTAATTTTCTATTGTTTTTAGCTAACTTATTATTTCCTGTTGAACTACTAGCTCTAGACGGAAATTCTACTCTATCAGTAATCTCATCTTTACTATCAGTTACATGTGTAGTGTTATCGATACTACTATTACACATCACTATATTCGCACTATCTTGACTGATTATTTCTATTTTACTCACTGGTTTGTCACATAAAGTACCTGCTCCATATGGAGACAGTATTTTACTTACACCCAGGGTTTTTTTAACGAAACCCCGCAACAATCTTGTCCAGTGAGCTGGCCAAGGTCGAAACTCCTAGTCGAGAAAGATGTACTCCATCCTGGGCATACAGTTCATCCTTACCATAGAAGTGGGTCCAGTTATCTAGGAATGGTATTGACTTTGCCTTGCAATACTTCTCCAGCCGGCTATTTACACCAATAGCCCTGGAGGACCATTCCTTCCGTACCCCTCTTCTTGGCAGGATACTGTGTACCACAGGAAATCCACCCTTCTCCTTGATCCTCTCCAGCATTTCCTGGTACTTGGTCAGCAACTCCTCAGTCCTGCATCTCCATATGTCATTGGATCCCGCGTTGATGAAGATGATGGGGTCCTCCCCACCCACTTCTAGGACACCATCCATCTTCTCTGCCACTCTCCCTACTCCGGCTCCAGGTAGGCAGACAACTTTACTAACATGAGTGTTAGTAGCCCCGTCAAGGTACCTAACCATTGAATCACCGACAATGAACTTAGCTTTTTTCCGTTGTCGGCGTGTAGCAGGAGTTGTAGCAGCAACAGCAGCAGACTTCCCCCCCTCCCCTCTCACTGCCTCGATGATCGCCACTTCCTCGCCATCACTCTCATCAGCCAAGGTGCTGAAGTTGTTATGGGTCTTGAGTGGCTGCCTTTTCAGCTTGCAGGCCGTTGCACTGGTTGACACCACTTTCCAAGGGGCTTCACGATCCCTGGGAACACTTCCGGTAGCCTCACACTTCTTCTCCGCCATAGCTAGTCTCAAGGCCAAATTTTCATCTTTGAGACACTGAATCTCCTGCTCCACACTCTCCAGTCTTTCTTGCAAAGCAAGACAAAGCTGGAGAGTATGGGAGGAGACAGCAGACTCATCAACAACAGCCATCACTAAGAAAGTTCACTAGGACCTCACTAAGGGCAAACAGGTTCACTAGCGGTCACTGGGGACGTCCGCACTGGTCAGGGGTCAGAGGGCAACTCAATATTATTAATTGTTTTGCATTTGTTTTTATTGTTTTCGTTATTTATGGATTTGTTTTGTCTTTATTATATTCTTTATTTTGTTTTTGTCAATATTATTATTTGTTTTTATTTGTTTTTTTATTATTATTCATTGTTTATTGACTTGTTTTGTTTTTATGATAGTCTTTATTTAGTGTGTTTGTCTATATTATTGTTTATTTGTTTGTATATGTGTTTGTCTATAATTCTTTACTTGTTTGTCTTTATTCCTTATCTGTATGTTTGTCAGTCTTTTAATTATGGTATATTTAATTACTTGTTTTGATATTATTGTTGATTAAATATTGGTCTCACGGGCATGGTTTGTTTGTATTCTTATTATTCTAAACTGGGTAGCTCATGTTTTTTTTTTTTCATTTTATTTCTTCTTACACCTATCACATGTTTTCCTGGTTCGTTATTTTTGTTTGTCATACTAATCAGTTATTTTTCCGTGTGACTTCTTTAAAAAAAAAAAAAAAAAAAAAAAAAAATATTATTATTATTTGATTGTTATTATTTGTATACTATTATTATTATTATTATTATTAATATTATTATTATTATTAATATTATTATTATTATTATTATTATTAATATTATTATTATTATTATTATTATTATTATTATTAATATTATTTTTGTTTTATGTTCTAGCTAACATTAGTCTATCTGTCTGTCTGGCTATTTATCTCTATCGCTCTCTCTCTCTCTCTCTCTCTCTCTCTCTCTCTCTCTCTCTCTCTCTCTCTCTCTCTCTCTCTCTCTCTCTCTCTCTCTCATCTAAATGGCAACTAAATGGACCAATGTAAGTAGCGGGGTACCACAGGGATCGGTACTAGGACCAATTATCTTTCTAATTTACATCAACGACATAGATGAGGGTCTCACCTGTACAATCTCAAAATTTGCTGACGATACAAATATTGCAAATAGCGTACTCTCAAAAGAACAAGTTGACGATATGCAACACAATCTAGATAAATTGTCATGTTGGGCCCAAATTTGGCAAATGAGTTTCAATGCGGATAAATGTAAAGTACTACATATCGGATACCTAAATTAGAAAGCAAACTATTCGATGAATGGCACTCAGCTTAAGAATGTAAACAGAGAAACCGATCTGGGAGTAACAATATCGAGTAACCTAAAACCGAGTCAACAATGTTCAGAAGTTGTTAAGAAGGCAAACAAAATAATTGGCTTTATAGGCAGGCCATTTGAGCATAAATCCAAAGAAGTTTTCCTAACCCTTTACAATTCCTTAGTCCGCCCTCTTCTGGAATACTGCGTTCAATCCTGGTGCCCTTATTACCAAAAAGATATAAACAAGCTAGAACGAGTTCAACGTAGAGTAACCAAAATTATACCTAGCCTAAAGAACAAACCATACGAAGAGCGTCTTAGAGAATTAAATCTATTTCCTTTAACCCAGCGCAGATTAAGAGGTGACTTAATTCAAGTGTTCAAAATCATCAAAGGCATCGACAATATGAGCTGTAGTAAGTACTTCACTATCGACCAATCTAATTACACGCGGGAAACGGTTGCAAAATTATTGGTAAATCTTTTAACTCACACGAATCTAAGAATTTCTTCTTCAATGGAGTTGTCAACTTGTGGAATGGGCTTCCCCGAGACGTTATAGACTGCAGCACCGTTGATTCATTTAAACTCCGCCTAGACAAATATCTCGCATCAAACCCGCGACTGACTGCGTTTGTAAATGAATAACTTTATTTTATCCTCCCCACAGTTACTAACCCATCTGTCCCCTACTAACTTCCTAATCCTGCCACGGACATTAGTTCCAGGGCAGTAATTCCCTTTCCAATGTTCCCTTACCCACTCTAAACCACTGTTTGGACACTTGATCCTCAGTGTTTTGGAGGAAAAGCAGCCTAGAAGGGTCACTTGACCTGCTGTTGCTTGATTTCCTTTGTACTCCTTTGTACTCACTCACTCACACACACACACACACACACACTCTCTCTCTCTCTCTCTATATATATATATATATATATATATATGTATATATATATATATATATATATATATATATATATATATATATATATACTATCTCTATCTATCTATATCCACTTCGCTTTCTATCTCAGACATAGAGGTTGTGTTCGCACCCCGTTCTATTTTTATTTTATTGTTTTATTTATTCCTGCCCTTCAAGCTGTGTCAAGTATCCTGTTTTGTATCTGTCTGTCAAATTGTGGCCCTTATGATTGCATTCGTGTCTGTCTGTCTGTCTGTCTCTCTGTCTGTCTGTCTGTCTGTCGGTTTGTTCTTGTTAGTCTGTTCCTCCGCTGTTTATTTTGTATGAGTATATTTATGTCTGGCTGTGTCTAGTGTCGTGGTCTAGTGGATTAAAAGCTTGAACATTCGTTCTGAACGTCGGAGGTTCGACCCCGGCTGGGAGTATATAAATATATATATATATATATATATATATATATATATATATATATATATATATATTTTTTTTTTTTTTTTTTTTTAAGAATTCAAGAGACTGGAAGATTGGGAGGGAGATTGGTGAGATATGGAGAGTGCTTCCCACAGAGTATTATTAGTGTGGGTAATAAGCAATGCACACACACGCACACGCACACTCATATATATAATATGAGTGTGCGCGTGCGTGTGTGTGCATTGCTTATTACCCACACTAATAATACTCTGCGGGAAGCACTCTCCATATCTCACCAATCTCCCTCCCAATCTTCCAGTCTCTTGAATTCTTTAAAAAAAAAAAAATATATATATATATATATATATATATATATATATATATATATATATATACTAGATATTCCCCTCGCCATTACCATTCCCTCTCTCTCCGTCCACCAACCCGTTCTTCTTCTTCTTCTTCTTCTTCAGTAGAGGGATTAGAATAGAAAGAGTCATTTAGAGACTGGAAATAGAATAGTTGAAATATAAGTTATTAGAAGGGACCTAAGCAAAGTAAGTACGTTATATATGTAATTGCAGGAGTTAGAATAGCAGAAATAGTATTAGTGTATGCTATGTGGAGGCCTATAGCAGTTAATGGGGGCTTAGAAGGTTTATTATTTATTTATCAATATTATTATTTGGTGTGTATCTTATTTAAGGAGAGATGGGCTTATTATTTGGTGTGTATCTTATTTAAGGAGAGATGGGCTTATTATTTGGTGTGTATCTTATTTAAGGAGAGATAGGCTTATTATTAGGTGTGTATCTTAGTTAAGGAGAGATGGGCTTATTATTTGGTGTGTATCTTATTTAAGGAGAGATGGGCTTATTATTTGGTGTGTATCTTATTTAAGGAGAGATGGGCTTATTATTTGGTGTGTATCTTATTTAAGGAGAGATGGGCTTATTATTTGGTGTGTATCTTATTTAAGGAGAGATGGGCTTATTTATTTAAGGAGAGATGGGCTTATTATTTGGTGTGTATCTTATTTAAGGAGAGATGGGCTTATTATTTGGTGTGTATCTTATTTAAGGAGAGATGGGCTTATTATTTGGTGTGTATCTTATTTAAGGAGAGATGGGCTTATTTATTTAAGGAGAGATGGGCTTATTTATTTAAGGAGAGATGGGCTTATTTATTTGCTTGGTGTTTAGATTTTTTAAATATTTGTTTTTAGTTTTCTCCCTAGACCTCCATCAAGCTGTAAAAAAAAACCCATAAACCCCCCTTCAAGATAAATTTGTACATTTTTCGGTAGAAAAATGTCCCGGCCGAAGGTCGATTACTCCTAAAATTACAGGCTCGCTATCACTCGCCAGGAAGAACTCGACACCTAAATGGTACAAAAGGTCTTAATATTGACAAAGAAATGGGATGTAAAGTCTTAATATCGTCAAACTAATGGGCCGAACGTGTTAAAATCTATAAAACATTGGGGCTAAGCACGAGGGAGAAGGGGTGCCAGAAAAACCCAGCCCATCTCCCCTTAACTGCGCGCCGATGGATCCGTGTTTAGCGCTAGGATATTGTGGTCCTCCCCCCCCCCCCCCTCCTCCCTCCCTCCCTTCCTTGCCGTTACTCTCCCTCCTCCGCCCCCCCCTCCCTCTCTTATATTCCTCCCTCTCTTCTCTCTCTCTTATATTCCTTCCCTTCCTCCCCTCTTTGCTGTTACTCTCGCTTCCCTCCCTCTCTTATATTCCTCCCTCTCTTATATTCCTCCCTCTCTTATATTCCTCCCTCTCTTATATTCCTCCCTCTCTTATATTCCTCCCTCTCTTATATTCCTCCCTCTCTTATATTCCTCCCTCTCTTATATTCCTCCCTCTCTTATATTCCTCCCTCTCTTTTCTCATCTACCATGAATCTCTTTTTATCTCCCTCATCTTTCTCACCTTCCATTACTCACCCTTCTCTCCCTTCCCTCCCTCTTTCCTCTCTTCTCTCCCTCCTCACCTTACCCCCCACCTCCCTCTCTTCTCTCCACCATCTTTCTCATCTTCCTTATCTCCTTTCTTCTATCTCCCCAGCCTTTTCTCTTCCTTCCTTCCTTTTACCTGTGTTCTTCTCTTTGTTTTCCTTCCCTTGCATTTTCTTCCCTTCTTCTCGCCTTCTACTTGTTTTTTGTTATTCGCTTTAATTTGTCTCGTCTTTGCATTCCACCTATCTGATGCTTTCTTGATGATATTGATGATGATGGTGTGTGTGTGTGTGTGTGTGTGTGTGTGTGTGTGTGTGTGTGTGTGTGTGTGTGTGTGTGTGTGTGTGTGTGTGTTAGAGAGAGAGAGTGAGTGTGTGTGTGTGTGTGTGTGTGTTAGAGAGAAAGAGGGAGTAAGAGTGAGTGAGTGTGTGTGTGTGTGTGTTAGAGAAAGAGGGAGAGAGAGAGGGTTAGTGTGAGTGTGTGTTTGTGTTAGGGAGAGAGAGTTAGAGTGAGTGTGTGTGCGTGTGTGAGTGAGTGAGTGAGTGACTGTGTGTGTGTGTGTGTGTGTGTGTGTGTTAGAGAGAGAGAGGGAGTAAGAGTGAGTGAGTGTGTGTGTGTGTGTTAGAGAAAGAAAGAGAGAGAGAGGGTTAGTGTGAGTGTGTGTTTGTGTTAGAAAAAGAGAGAGAGAGAGTTAGAGTGAGTGTGTGTGCGTGTGAGTGAGTGAGTACAAAGGAGTACAAAGGAAATCAAGCAACAACAGATCTAGTGACCCTTCTAGGTTGCTTATCCTCCAAAACACTGAGGATCAAGTGTTCAAACAGTGGTTTAGAGTGGATAAGGGAACATTGGAAAGGGAATTACTGCCCTGGAACTAATGTCCGTGGCAGGATTAGGAAGTTAGTAGAGGACAGATGGGTTAGTAACTGAGGAGGGGATAAAATAAAGTTATTCATTTACAAACGCAGTCAGTCGCGGGTTTGATGAGAGATATTTGTCTAGGCGGAGTTTACATGAATCAACGGTGATGCAGTCTATAACGTTTCGGGGAAGCCCATTCCACAAGTTGACAACTCGATTGAAGAAGAAATTCTTAGATTCGTGCGAGTTCAAAGATTTACCAATAATTTTGCAACCGTTTCCCCGCGTGTAATTAGATTGGTCGATAGTGAAGTACTTACTACAGTTCATATTGTCGATGCCTTTGATGATTTTGAACACTTGAATTAAGTCACCTCTTAATCTGCGCTGGGTTAAAGGAAATAGATTTAATTCTCTAAGACGCTCTTCGTATGGTTTGTTCTTTAGGCTAGGTATCATTTTGGTAACTCTACGTTGAACTCGTTCTAGCTTGTTTATATCTTTTTGGTAATAAGGGCACCAGGATTGAACGCAGTATTCCAGAAGAGGGCGGACTAAGGAATTGTAAAGGGTTAGGATAACTTCTTTGGATTTATGCTCAAATGACCTGCCTATAAAGCCAATTATTTTGTTTGCCTTCTTAACAACTTCTGAACATTGTTGACTCGGTTTTAGGTTACTCGATATTGTTACTCCCAGATCGGTTTCTCTGTTTACATTCTTAAGCTGAGTGCCATTCATCGAATAGTTTGCTTTCTCATTTAGGTATCCGACATGTAGTACTTTACATTTATCCGCATTGAAACTCATTTGCCAAATTTGGGCCCAACATGACAATTTATCTAGATTGTGTTGCATATCGTCAACTTGTTCTTTTGAGAGTACGCTATTTGCAATTTTTGTATCGTCAGCAAATTTTGAGATTGTGCAGGTGAGACCCTCATCTATGTCGTTGATGTAAATTAGAAAGAGAATTGGTCCTAGTACCGATCCCTGGGGTACCCCGCTACTTACATTGGTCCATTTAGATGCCTTACCGTTTATGACTACCCTTTGCTTTCTGTTGCTGAGCCAATTTGCTATCCATTTCAACACACCGTCTTGTATTCCATGCGCTTTTAGTTTTAGCAGTAAACGTTTGTGGGGAACTTTGTCAAAGGCCTTTTGAAAATCAAGGTATATAATATCTACAGCTTTACTCTCATCGTAGAGGTTGAGGATATCGTGGAAGAAGTCTAAGAGGTTTGTTAAACAGGAACGTTTTTTACGAAAGCCGTGTTGAGTATCTTTAAGTATGTTATTTTCCTCTAAGTGATTTACGAGTCTGTCTCGTATGACCGTTTCTAGCATTTTACATACAACTGAGGTTAAGCTAATTGGACGATAGTTACTGGGTAGGGATTTGCTGCCTTTTTTTAATATCGGTGTTACGTTGGCTATCTTCCAATGATCAGGCATAGTTCCAGACTGCAAGGATTTATTGAATAGTAATGTCAGTGGTTTGGAGAGCTCATTCTTAGCTTCCTTTAGAACTCTAGGCGAGATTGTATCAGGTCCTGGTGTTTTATTTACCTTGAGTTTATCTAAACAATTCAATACTTCTCTCTCTGTAACGGTGATATTGCTTAGAACATCTGAATTATCAATCTGAATCGGCGATGGTGTAGGGATATCACTGAGGTCTTCTGTTGTAAAAACTGATGCAAAGAAGGTATTGAGGGCATTACTCATTTGTACTTCGTCTTTGGTGTATTCTCCATTTTCATCGACTAACGGTCCAACAGTTGAAGTAACTACTTTTTTCTTTCTGATATAACTATAGAATTCTTTCGGGTTTGTTTTACTTTGATTCGCAATATGTAACTCTAAGGTCTTTTTACTTTGCTTAATTAACTTTTTGGCTTTGCGTCGTAGCTCTACAAATTTCACCCGTTCTTCGTCATTTTGTGAGGATTTTAATCTATCATTAGCAAATTTTTTAGCAAGCAGGCAGTTTGAAATATCTTTATTCCACCATTTGGGCTTATTATTATGGCCTGGACGCCGTATTTTCGATGGTATGCAGTCTTGCACTGCTTTTAGGTAAGTGGTTTCGAATAACTTCCAAGATGTATTTATGTCGTTATTGTTAATTAAAAAGCTCCAGTCAGTTTCTTTAAACATAGCTCTAAGTTTATGGAAGTTTGCTTTCTTGAAATTAGGGATTTTTTCGATGCTACTATTTGGTTCGTTACTAGTAAACTTTAAAGTGAAAGTTATCGTACGATGGTCGCTGTTACTGAATTCATCACCAACATTCAAATTCTCTATCAATTCTTCTTTTGTTGCAAGTACAATGTCAAGAACGTTATTACCACGGGTCGGCGTTCGAACAAATTGATAAAGCGAACTCTCTTGCAAGTTCGTATACAAGTCATGTCCGGAGTGTGAAGTAAGAGTATCGCCCCACTTGGTCACAGGTAAATTAAAGTCGCCAAAAATTACGGTATCTTGTGAGTTACTTACATCTGCAATTTGTTCGTAAATTTCTCAGTCAGTTTGCACTGATTGAGCTGGAGGTCTGTATATTAACGCAAGTATTATTTTTGTACCTTTATTATTCTTTATTAGCACAAAAGATGTGAGTGACTGTGTGAGTGAGTGAGTGACTGTGTGTGTGTGTGTTAGAGAGAGAGAGGGAGTAAAAGTGAGTGAGTGTGTGTGTGTGTTAGAGAAAGAAAGAGAGAGAGAGGGTTAGTGTGAGTGTGTGTTTGTGTTAGAGAAAGAGAGAGAGAGAGTTAGAGTGAGTGTGTGTGCGTGTGAGTCAGTGAGTGACTGTGAGTGAGTGAGTGACTGTGGGTGTGTGTGTGTGTGTCTGTGTGCACTATACCTGCTTGCCAAACTGCC
>JBAKBP010038106.1:0-16551 GCA_037953745.1 Lithodes maja
GGATGATAAAAATCAACACCAGAGCTGGTACAAACATCTTATATATATATATATTAATATATATTTATATATATATATTTATATATATATTATATTATATATATATATATATATATATATTATATATATATATATATATATATATATATATATATATATATATATATACACGTGTGTGTGTATGTGTGTGTGTGTACGTGACATAAAATGAGTAACAGCTTTCAGGACAACTATCACGGATCACAGATGAAACATTATACCTGGAAATAATTCTGACACCTGGCTCAAGCTTTATATTTGTATTGCATTTTCCACATATTTAAGATTAACAATCGTGTCAGACAACGTAGTATGAAATAAGTTTTAGATTCTTTGCTTTCAAAAGTTTGTGTTTACCATTTTAATACGATGGTGACAATTACATTATTTCTGTATAATGGTGTATACTGTCAATCATTATACAAATTATATATAAGTAGGATTTATGGGAGTTCGCGGATTTCATCGTAATTTTGTTCGACAGTTTAATTCACAGAGAGATTTCAAAGCTTCCTAAAATTTACTCATAATGTAAGTCAGAATATAGCGAAATTACTTGTAAGTTATTAACGTTGTAATTTTAGATTATGGCAGACATTTGAATAGTGTAGCCATTTTTCTGTGAGGTTTACATACGGTCAACAATGATAACCATATATTATCCACGGTCCTGATATTGACTCCAGGGGTGTTAATATTGGTCTTCCATTAACCCTTTCACTAGGATGATGCTTTATTTGTTTTAGCTTTCATTACACAATTTATATTCAGCTTAAGAAGAACCTGTATGGTAGAGAGATTAAAACTCTTTCAACAACAATTGTTGTTTTAATATTCTATAGCATTAACCCGGGAGCTGCGGGGAGACTCTTAAGAGTTCCCCCGGCGCACTGCGGGGAGACTCTTCAGAGTAACGCTTTTGAACGCGTACCAAAACCGCGCGTTAATAGTCAGGCGGCTGAAAATTGGTGTGGATATAGTACTACATGTCAACTCTCGATACCACCCCACCAAACGCTCTCCCCGCACTCGTGCAAGCACCACCGCGCCAGTAACCACGCACTAGTCATGGAGCCCACACGTCCCTCACGCTCGCTCCCTGATGACACAACCAGCCCTCCTTCTGGTGGTGTTAGCCGCCGTGGAAGGCAGAGGGTGGCTGCCAAAGACCCTAGCTACCAGTACGACACGCCCTACAGCTCTGAGGATGAAACACCAGCACCCAAAGCACAAAAAACACGTGCAAGCAGGGCAATGGCACAGAGGTCATTGGTCTTTCGGGACACTGCCACCACGACCCAGGCCACTGCAACAACCACTACCACCACCACTACCACCACTGCCACCACTGCCACCCCTGCCACCCCTGCCAGCGACGCAGGAGGCCGCCCTAGGGCTGCAAAACCTGCGGGGGCAGGAAAAATTAAAGGCACGGGCGTAGGGAAAAGATCCCGTACGCCAGCCACAGTGCCCCTACCACCACCACCACCACCAGCCGCCGCCCCTGGCCCGGCTGCCGCCGCCGCCCCTGGCCCGGCTGCCGCTGCCGCCCCTGCTGCCCCTGCCAGCGACGCAGGAGGCCGCCCTAGGGCTGCAAAACCTGCGGGGGCAGGAAAAATTAAAGGCACGGGCGTAGGGAAAAGATCCCGTACGCCAGCCACAGTGCCCCTACCACCACCACCACCACCAGCCGCCGCCCCTGGCCCGGCTGCCGCTGCCGCCCCTGGCCCGGCTGCCGCTGCCGCCCCTGCTGCCCCTGCCACCCCTGCTGCACCAGCCGCCCCTGCCCAAGGAACAGGAAAGGGGAAGGGGAAGGGGAAGGGGAAAGGGAGAGGGAAAGCGACTGCTGGCCCTGCTGTCCCTGGTGGCCCTGCTGCCCCTGTTGCCCCTGTTGCCCCTGCTGCCCCTGTTGCCCCTGTTGCCCCTGCTGCCCCTGCCGCCCCTGCCGCCCCTGCCCAAGGAACAGAGAGAAGGGCGACAGGCACCACCATCATCTTGCCATCAAGGCCACGCACCACTGCTGCCCCTGCCGCCGCCTCTGCCGCCGCCTCTGCCGCCGCCTCTGCGCGCGCCCCTGCCGCCGCCCCTGCCGCCACCTCTGCTGTCCCTGTCCATAAGACACCCTCGCGTGCAAAAGTTACCCGGAAAACTCTGACACCATCAAAATATGGCGCCCTGCTGTTTGATGGTGATTCGCAGGACATTGGCAGCCAAGGTTTTGACGACGAAGCCCTAGCACGGGACCAAGGGTGGGGGGATTTGGGAGTGGACAGTGGGAGTGAGTCAGACGTCGGTGACGAAAATGAGGAAGGTCATCGTCTGTCTAGTGAAGAGGAGGGTGATGATGATCAAGTGCTGTATCGCGACCATGGAAGCGATATTTCAGACGATGAAGCAGACGCAGACGGCATTCCGATCCCTGGCTTGCCTTCGTTCGATTGGTCTGACGGGGTCAATTTTGTACCTGACGTGCCCCAGTTCAATCCTGGGACGTCAGGAACAACTGACGACTGGCCCTGTGACGATCAAGCGAACGAAAGCGACTTCTTCCTCGCTTTTTTCGATATAATAATAATAATAATAATAATAATAATAATATTTATTCAGTCAGCAATTTACAGAGTTGGTACCACATAGTTTGTTACAAATATGACATGTACCAGCCTTGCATAATTCCAACTAAGGATAGCCCAATAAGGCCGTTAGGCGTATTTCCATTGGGGTCCTTGTGGGATTAGGTTAGCTGGGGAAAAGGGGAGGATAAAGAAATAGATACTTCAGAGAAAGTATTTCTAGGGGGTTATTTTAAGATACCTTACATCCTATAGTAAATATCAGTAATCCGTAATCAGTAATCATTTCAGTTTGGTTTGTCTATCTCTTATGTCGTATTTAGTAGTAGACATAAGCTTGGTGCTCCCTTCTCGCAGCTGTCCGGTTCAGGTGTTCCTTCAGGCTACGTCTGAAGGAATACAGTGTTCTCTTTTCACGGACTGACTGGGGTAGGTCGTTCCAGTCTTTGATGGCAGTGAAGAAGAATGTTTGCTTACCCTGTCCTTGGATTCTCGGGACCTTAAAATTAAACATCATGTTTCTTGTATTATGTCCACTCCTCTCATTTGCTTTAACAAAATCATTCTGTAGATACTCTGGAGCTCTGTCATAGAAAATTTTGAAGGCATTAGTTAGCCTCATTTGTTTGGCCCTGTCAGAGACATTGAGCATACCTAGTGACTGAAGTTGTTCCTGGCCAACATGTGATCTGGGTCCTAGTTTCAGCATGAACCTAACCATTTTATTTTGAGTGACCTGAAGTTTGTGCTGTGCTGATTTAGATGATGCAGAGTACCAGGATGACACAGAATAGTCAAAATGACATTGAACAAGCGCTTGGCAGAGGGTCTTTTTGGTCGCCGCGGGCAAGCATCCCACCTGTCTATACAGGTATTTTATACGTGCTCTACACTTACTCAGGATAGATTCCAAAATTGTTTCACCTGACAAACTCGTGTCCAGTTTCAGTCCGAGATATTTAACTTGTGACACTGTTGTTATAGGAATATCATTACAGTTGACCGAGAAGCCCACAATGTCTTTCAGTTTGCGTTTTGTTCCACATAAGATGGCTTCCGTCTTGCCCAGGTGAAGAGATAGTCTATTGTCCACTAGCCATTCACTACATGATGCTAGTTCTTTGGAAAGTGAAGCGGCAATACTTATTGGGTCTTTTCCTGAAACCAGAAGCACGCTGTCGTCTGCATACAGTAATAATTTACATGAGACGCTCAGTTCCATGTCGTTCACATAACAGAGAAAGAGTAAGGGACCAAGGATGCTTCCCTGCGGGACCCCACAGTTAATTGGCATCGGATCAGATATATTATCATCAATTTTGACTCTTTGGGTTCTACCACTAAGATAAGATTTAAACCAGTTCACAGACCCTATGCCCATAGCTTGTAGTTTATTACATAGGATATCATGGTCTACTGTGTCAAACGCTTTTTGTAGATCAAGAAGAACCATACCGGTGTAGTTACCTTTAGACATTTCTTTACGAATGTGATCCGTTAAGTGGATGAGACAGGAGTCTGTCGAGTACATGCATCTGAAACCTGATTGAAACTTATAGAATAGATCATTTTGTTTGAGGTAGTGTTCAATTTGGGTGTATACCGCTCTTTCAAGGATTTTAGATACAATACATAATATGCTAACTGGTCTGTAGTTGCCAACTTCTAGTTTATTTCCTTTCTTGAATAGAGGGGTTACAATAGCTTCCTTCAGTTCAGCAGGTACTGTGTTGGTGTTAATTGACAAGTTGATGATGTGGGTTAGGGGGCCTGCTGTACCAATGGCTCCATCTCGTAGAAATTTGGCAGGAATTTTGTCTGGTCCTGTGCTCTTATGTACATTTAGGTTAGACAGCTCGTCAAAAGTGTATTTTGGTGTAACATTTTGCAATCTAAATGTGTTCGGGTGTATGTCTTTATCTCTGTAGAAATTACGAAAGGTGGCCGTTGTTGTCGTGTATTTATTGAGAGGTTGAGGTAGGTTCTGTGCAAGTGTGTTTGCTATGGAAGTGAAGAAGGAGTTGAAGTAGGTTGAAATTTTTCGTTTATCGTGGCAAACCTGATCATTAATGGTGAGAGCAATATTAGTGTTAGACGAATCCCTTGTTTTGTTGCTGTAGCCTGTTGTTTTTAGGTGCCTCCATAGTTTCTTTGGGTTATTCTGATATTCCTCTGCCTTATTGTGAAAATAATGAGTTTTCGCTGATTTTATTTTCCTACTTAGTTTATTCCTGGCCCTGTTGAACTCATGTTTCAGACCTTGATCCTGTCTATGTTTCGCTAGCCTTTTTAACAGATTGTCTCTGTGTTCCAGATGGTGTAGTATGTCATTGTTGATCCATGGGTCTGACCTTGCTTTAATTCGTATGTCTTTCAGAGGAGCTATTTCGTCTAGGATGTTTGTGATGATGGTTCTGAAGCCAACCCATGCGTCATTAACGTTTGTACTTCCAAACACTGGAGACCAGTCTGTATTCCATAAAATGTCCAGAAATGTTTCCTTATTGTAGTTTCTGAGTGACCTTGTTTTGATAATCTTGTGATTCTCTAGGGTAATGTTTGTGGTTTTCCGTGTGCAATATGTGACGAAGTGATCACTTATCCCAGTCTGTATAACCCCTGATTGGGATATTTTGTCCTCTCTGTTACAGTTTATGTGGTCTAATATTGTGGCAGTATTCTCAGAGATACGTGTGGGGGTTGTGATGAGTTGTTTGTGATTGTGCATTGTCAGTATATGCCTATATTCTCGTACAAGCCTATCATTTCGTTGTTTGTAACACAGGTTAAAATCCCCTAGTATGATGGATTCATTCCGAGGGTCTAGCGATGACAAAGTTCGTTCAAATTTGGTCAAGAATTGTGTGTCGGCTGGTGGCCTATAGCATACCCCAATTGTGATGGGTCTTGTCCTCAGCAGGTGTAGGTCGATCCACAGAGCTTCGTGATTTTCTACATGGAGGTCGGTCCTAGTTGTGTGTGTGAGGTTGTTTTTTACATACAGACATACTCCTGGAGGTAATGATGTATATCGTTGCCCAAACAAACGCCTACTACAGGTGGGTGTTTGGCAGATTGGACGTCCTTTCTCCAAAAGCGAGAATACGAGGCTGGGTGGATACGACTGTGGAAGAATTTATGACGTTCTTTGCCTTGTTGTTCCTCATGCCTCTGATCAAGAAGCATGTGTTGCAACACTATTGGAAGCACGACCCTCTCATCGCCACCCCAACTTTCAATAAGTTCATGACTCGTGACAGATTTTTGTTGCTGCTAAGATTTATGCACTTTGCAGACAACGAAAATCCTAACAGGATTGACAGGATATGGAAAGTTCGGAATGTGTTCACCATGTTGTTGGAGAGGTTTAGGAAATACTTTTACCCCTTCCTCAATTTGGTGATTGATGAGTCGCTCGTGCTCTTCAAAGGACGTCTTGTTTTCAAACAGTATATCCCCTTGAAAAGGCATAGGTTCAGAATCAAGCTCTTCGTTTTGTGTGACTGCGAAACTGGAATAGTGCTTGACATGATCGTGTACACAGGCACTGACATTGACATACCGAAAGCCGCTGCCAATGACCCCATGGGCATGTCAGGTGCCATCGTCAGGAAAATGTTGGCACCTTACCTGGGCAAAGGCCACATCATCTACACTGACAACTGGTATACTTCTCCTGCTCTCTGCCAGTTTCTTCATGACAACCAAACGGGGTCATGTGGGACTGTCAGAAAGACAAGAAAGTTTATGCCAAAATTCACAGGTGATGTCATTCCTCTCACAGATGCCTCCTCCAGTGACACACCTTCAGAAGACGACCTGGCCCAGGAACACCACGAGAGGCATGTGCGAAGAAGGCGACAAAAGGGGCAGAAATACAAGCAGCTCGAAAAGTGTGGGAAAGTGATAGCCCTGAAGTGGAAGGATAAGCGAGACATCCACCTGCTTTCCACCGTCCACACAGGTGCCCAGATGGATTCTGGCAAAATCCACTACCGAACCAGGAAGACCATCTACAAGCCCGACATGGTAGTGGACTACACCAAAAACATGCGCATGGTGGACAAGTCTGACTGTCAGCTGTCAGGCGTTGAGTGTCTGAGGAAGACTGTGAAGTGGTATCACAAGCTCTTCCTCCACCTTGTTGACATAACGATGCTGAACGCCTACAACTTGTGGTTGGTCAAAAAGAATATGGCCCCAAACCAGAAACTTAAATTCCGGGAGTTCGTGTACAACGTCTCATACCAACTCCTGGAGAAGTATGGCACCACCACTCACAGACGTACGGCATGGCGTGGGGATCACGTTCCTGACCGAGTCCAGGTGGGTGTCCAAAGACACTACCTGACCAACACCGAGCTGATTGGCACTCGTCACAGGCAGGTGCAGTGCACCGTCTGCAGCTCCAGTGTCAGGAAACCCCATGTCCCAAAAAGAGTCACCTCAATGTGCGCAGAGTGCAAAGTTCCACTCTGCATGGGTGAATGCTTCAGGGACTACCACACCTTCAAAAATTATTGAGTGTCGCCCTGCCCTGCCCTGCCCTGCACTGCCCTGCCCTGCCCTGCACTGCCCTGCCCTGCCCTGCCCTGCCCTGCCCTGCCCTGCCCTGCCCTGCCCTGCCCTGGACTCGCCCCCTGCCCAGCCCTGTCCTGGACTCGCGCCCTACCTTACCTGACCTGACCTAATTGATCACGCTACCTCATAATGTAACATATATATTATATAATGTATAAGTTCCAAAGATGTCCCTGTGATATAGCTTTTACATTATATAATTGTATGTTTCATTATTTAGTTTATAAGTTTCAAATATTTACATGTAATATGCCTTATTTTTTTATTATATCAATATATATGTTTGTTATTAGCCAAAGTCATGTGTATATAATTATTTTCTTACCTCAAATGAATTGTACAAAAATAAATATGTTTCAACAAATCCTGTCAAACCTACTAAGATAATAAAATAAAACAATAATAAAAAAAAACACAAGGTCATGTCATTGTATTCTTACAATATGATATATTCTATGAATATTTCATATTTATTGAATACAATGGCATGATCTTGTAAAAAAAAATGTTTATCAAAAATGTTCTAGACAATATAAAACCTTCCCCATAACCCCCTCCTGGATTCGATCACACAACCCTAGCACACTTTGAGTTTTCCAGTCCACGACCTTACCAACCATGCCACAGGAGCTAATACCAAATATCACTCAAAACTTTGTGTCTACAATCGAAATGACAATATACAAAAAAAAATGAATTATCCCACCAATTTACGTTTGTAAATTGATGGGATTATCAATTATATCATGCCAAGGTTTATGAAAGTTTGTCTCTGTCAAGAATTAGTAATTATATAACTTTATTCTGTCCAAAATTGCCAAAACATTCAGCAAAATTGCCCCTCTCAGTGCGACTCCACTCATTTTAACACGGTCAAGCGGTGACCCTTGCCGCTCCCTTTATGCCCCAGCTACACCAGCCACAGCAGCTCTGTCTGGGAACAAAATTTGTATAAATACAATAATGGATAAAATACTCTTCACAAAATTAATACATTTGTATTGTATAATATTGTAAATAAAAAAGAATAATAACTGTGTGGGTGTCGAAAATTGCTCAACCAGCTTTCTTATGTCTCGCCTACGCGCGTATATTGGATTATACATAGTCATGACTGTCATACAAATAATTGCAGTAGGTCTCGAATATACATTTAGATTGCATATTACTTGGAAATAAATAAGTAAACGTTTCTCTGGTGGCAATCTACCCTTCCGCAAGTGTAAGGAGACACCATTCTATATTTAGCCCTTTATCGCAAAAGGCAATCTGCACGTGTTTACTGACCACCGTCGCTGGTGGTCTATAATATAGTACTTTATTGACAGTCAATGGCCTACATGTTTCTGTGGTACTTCACATGTGTCTAAAATGCAATGTCTGCTTGCATAAAAATGCAATTCTGAAGTCCATTTATACGTACGACATACGCATGTCTCAGTTTCTATCTATCTCTCTCTCTCTCTCTCTCCATTCCTGACTCATGTTATTGTAAAACTCTTGGTGGCAACAAACACCAGACACCTGGAAGACATAAGGTTCAAAATCCCAAGCATCCATACGCCTCGGGCGCCTTCACAATTGTCACACAGCTGGATCTGCCTGCCTTCCTTCTCTTCACGACTCACTCACTCCCTCCCTGCACCCCTGCATGCCTCCCTCCCTCCCTCCCACCCACCCACCCCCAACCCACCCTTTCAGGCTTCCGTCTGCTAGAAACACATTCACAATTTGCGTAAATATCGCATCAATTGGGCTATATGCGGTATATTCCTTGTTATATGGGACGCCTACATATGTACACGTCTTTATTATAGCATGACAGTGCTCTAAATACAAGATTTACGTGATATTTATGGCGTAACACACCCTCTCCCCCTTTCATTCCCAGCACAACTCACTCACACCTTGGTTCACGCATAGAAACTCTTTGATAATGTGCGTAAATATCGCATGAATTGGTCAATATGCGGTATATATTTTGATATATGGCACGTATACATACGTACAAGTCTGTATTATAGCATGACAGTGCTCTACGTACAAGATATACGTGATATGTATGGCGTAAACCACACTCTCAGCTCATAAATTGCCGCCAAACCTCCAACACATCTTCATTCCCGCCTACAAATTATCTTATAATTCCCTTATATATTGCAATTTTTGGTCACTATGAGGCATATTCATTGTTATATGGGTGGCCTACACACGTATACATACTCTACATAGCCTAAAAGGGCTCAAAAATGGACATATACGTGATAATACGCCGTAACCCACCCCCTCCTCCCTCTCCTTCTATCCCCTGCGCGCGTAAATATTCGGCAGGGAAATCTCGCCGCTCGATGACAATCTAGCCGCGCGGTGCCATTCGCTCCACAATTTTTCAACTACGGACCGTTCCCCCACCCCCCCCCAGACATTTTTTGGGGGGTCAAATATATATGGGCCGATGCCCGCAAACATTCCCTACACGATGATGTACTTTTTATCGAAATTTGCAATAGGTCCCAAAATCATTATAGGTGCGCACAGTCTTACCCTGTAGAAAACCCCCTGTGTGCCGCGGAGAGGTTAAACATGAATTATACCTTTATACTCAGGTGTATCCATATATGCGATGCATGCATAAGGTGTTGATTTTCGGTGTGAGCATCCTGGATTCGAATCCACGGACTGCCACATGTGTTTGTAAATTTCATTAATCGATTTTAGGAGTATAGTTAGTTGTTGGAAGAAACATAATAATTAAACGTAAGTAAATAACAGTTTTAACTTTCTAGTGAAGAGTATACACAAGTCTTCAGTGGTAGCCCTTTTACCCAGTGTTCAAATGTTTACCCCGGGCCTGGTAATATCTCACGACCATTATACTACACTCGTGTTTTTGGAGTAGCATATTTACTCAGCATTAATATATTATATATTGGAGGAGATTCAGATAAATGCATGGGTTGTGTTTGTATTTAACTTTCTCAGTATGATGACACTATTATGCATTTATTTAGTTATTTAGTTATATTTTGTATATACATTTTTGTTCTATGTGAGTAAGGGAGACAAAAGACAGAACTGCCTGTGACGAGTGCCTCCCCCAGAGTTAAACAGTGACAGGGCCAAAATCAAGGGACGTGCGATACAATATGCCTAGACACACGGAGTTTGAAGCAATTTAAATCATAGGAGGAGGTGAAAAACTGATTCTGGAAGAGAGTTCCAGAGCTCAGCTGTTGAATAGAAGAAAGATTGGTAATAACGTTTCACTCTTGGATTGTAGAGTTCTACTGAGTACGGGTGGGATTGTGTTGCAAAACACTGTTTATTTCATTAGTTTATGTGTAAAAAAAAAAAAAAAAAAATGGGTGGGGGGCTTTGATTCCCGGACATAACGAGACGGACGGGCGGTTTCCTAACACCCAATGGTCTCTGTTCACCTAAGTAGCAAATTTACGTATGTTAGTAGACATTTGTGACGTCCCCTCTAGGAAAGTAAACTGGTAACTGAAAGATGCAGTGGCCCTTCATTGGGTTAAGGGGGGAGATTTTATTTTTTGGTTGATTTATATATTTAATTATTATTTGTTTATTTTCCTTCCTAGACCTCCATCAAGCTTTAACAAACATCCCCAAGATCCTCCTTCTAGAAAAAGTTGTACATTTTTCGGAAGAAAAATGTCCTGATCGAAGGCCGGTTCCTCTTAAATTACAGGCTCGCTATCGCTCGCCCGGAAAATTATCGACACCTAGATGGTACGAAAGGTATAATATTGACAAAACAACATGGGAAATAAGTCTTAAAATCGTTAAACTAATGGGACAGACGTCTTGAAATCTAAAAACTAATGAGGCTAAACATTAGGGAGAAGGGGGACGAGAAAAATCAACCATCTCCCCATAAACTGGTTAACCCAATAAAGGGGCTACTTAATCACCACAGGCTACACAAAACAATAAGATGGAGATGAGCGCTGCGGCTGTGTGATGTTTCAGCGTACGACCCTGAATTGTATTATTTATTGATTTGAAGGCATTCATAAGAAGTGAAACGTTAAATGAGGTACTGCATTTATTATCCCTTAGTTCACTAAGTCCCCCTTCCAACCAGGATACAATATTATTAGTTAGTTGAATTAGGAGTTCAGAGGCGGTCAACCCTTCTGGATTATTAAGCCAGCACACTGTCAGTCACGAATAGCGTCAAGACTGGAGCCCCTTTTCGAGAACCCCAGTCTCTTGACAGTATGACTGACTGATGGCTGGAGTAAAGTAGAAAGAGTAGAGTAATTTGTTCAACTTATTCTTCCTCTATCCAAATTACTCTACTCTCCTACTTTACTCCAGCCATCAGTCAGTTATACTGTCAAGGCACTGGGGTTCTCGAAAAGTATATACAAATATCCAGTAAGATATATAATGGTACTGAAGGACTTACGTTAATATTCTGAGATAGCCCTTATACCCAGCGTTCAAATACTGACTCGGGCTCTATTAATATTTCCCTTTCGTTAACGTACCCATTCATAGAAAAGCAAACGTAATAATACTTTAAACAAATGTGAGGGGCTTGGTGGTAATTGAATGAAAGCTGGTCTACCTATCCCTTTCAGTATGATGATACTTATCTTCCTACTATCTTAATTGTTAGCATTAGAAGATTTGTTTTATACTAGGAAGTGCATTTGTTTTATACTAGGAAGTGCATTTGTTTTATACTAGGAAGTGCATTTGTTTTATACTAGGAAGTGCATTTGTTTTATACTAGGAAGTGCAAGTACGCCTCGATGTTTAGCGTTAAAATTATCATGCATCATAAAGGAATGATGCTATCGTACTGCAGAGGTTAAATTACTGTTCTGGGGTTGCATATATAAATTATCATGCATCATAAAGGAATGATGCTATCGTACTGCAGAGGTTAAATTACTGTTCTGGGGTTGCATATAATTATATTCAGCATTGAGATACATTTGGGGATTGCAGATTGTTGGATAGACATAAAAGCACTTTATTGGTTGTAATAATTGTCTGTGTATCCTTCTTTCTGTAAGCTTATGATCCCCTTGACCGTAATGAGAGATATAGGTTTGCCATGGCTACTGAAAATCTTGAAAATTCTCTCTCGCTCTCTCTCTTTCTTCTATTTTGCTGTCCTATGCTTGTACTATAGACTGTCTCTGTCTAGTAGTGTTAATACCGGACCACCAAGCATGTAACACAAGGTCTGTTTGGTCTGATAATCTGTGTAACTCTGTGTAACTATCTCTCTCTCACCGTAGTTAATCTGTGGTCAGGCGGCCAGGTTCCCCAGACTGCTGGTACTCCTCATTCCCTGATCAAACATTGTGTGTTGTCTGGGCTAAGATGTGGTGGGGGTTTGTTTAACACTATCTGGCCCGATGTCTTGGGAGTTATTATAATAATTTGTTTGTTTATGATTCACGAGTTTGCATGATTTTGTCATTTTCGAGCAATGTATGTCAATGTGTCCCCTAGTTTAACAAAAACGCCTTTTCCAAACTTCCTTCAAACTAAACAATGCCCACCCAGACCCCATGCAAACTAAACAATGCCCACCCAGACCCCATGCAAACTAAACAATGCCCACCCAGACCCCATGCAAACTAAACAATGCCCACCCAGACCCCATGCAAACTAAATATGTACATTATGCGATGGAAAAAATGTCCTGGCAGAAGGATTGACCAGAAAAAACCCCACATCTGAATGTGGTGAAACGTCATATTATCGCCAAACTAATGAGGAGAAACTCCTTAAACTATACAAGCTAATGGATCAAAACAGTAGTGGTTCAAAACAGACCTCCATCGATACAGAACATGTTAATACGTTACAACATTATGATGCAATTGTATTTTAATCGGTCTAATACAACATGAATTTACTCAATCTTGAATTGACCGCTAACAATCAAAGGTACGGTCGGCCTAATAAGTGATGTCTCGGCACCAATTATGTGTTTATCAATAATTGGTATTAGCAATATTTACACATAATTTCTTCTTTTTGAGTGAGATATACAACCATGTTCCTACACTTACCCACCCTATTCAACATCTGGCAGATATTAATGAAGCACAGAGCGAGCCAAACGTAATGACAGCTGAGACATGACTTATTAGCGCCACCGTACAAACTATATTGGTTGTCCCTCAGACTCCCACAAACCATTCCTTATTTAATCATATTCTTCTCATAATACCCAGGAAACATCAAGAAACAGGATATAGCACTGTAAGGGTTAAGGGGAGATGGGCCGTTTTTCTGGACCCCCTTCTCCCTCATGTTTAGCCCCATTAGTTTTGATATTTTAAATTTTTGCCCCATTAGTGTGTCGATTTTAAGACCTTTCGCCTCATTTCTTTAGCAATATTAAGACCTTTCGTGCTATTTCGTTGTCGATTATTTTCCTGGAGAACGATAGTGAGCTTTTTAATTTATCTTGAAGGGGGATTGTTATGCGACGCTATAATTTAGCACGTTTTATACTAGTTCGTTATTTCCACCATAAGAAAGCTCAGAACTATAAACACTCAACAAGAACACAGCTGACTTTAACACATAAACCTTATATCAATCAATCCCCACCAATGTCACAGAATACACAGTTTCGGTACAAAATGTTTTATTTCTTTACTAGCTAGGGTACAAGGTAAGACAATAGGATTGAGTCTCATCTATATTAAATGGGCTCAATATAATCCTACAAGAATAATACAATAAGTATGAATGTTCCTGCTTAAATATACTGACAGGAACAAATAATATGCAATTGCAAAATAGTATCAATGAAGTATACAATATAACTATGTAAATTATAGTATAAATAAACACAGAGAGGTTAGTCTCAAACAATAACTAATATCCTGAAGGTAAATGGCAAACGCGAGGTAGCGAGTGAAGCGAGGTAAATCGACAATACTGCGTAGGCACACACGCAGTGATAGAGTTATATGTAAATATGGATATTAGTTGAGAAGTGAAGAACTTGGCGTTAATTCAACATAAGAAAATATATAAATCATTTCTCATACTCAAGGGACGGTAGATTCTCACAAATCAATTTCGGTAGGTCCGTTTCTCTTTGTGATAATTTACGATCACTTGATATGGATTTGATACCTTAATCACTCGGTATGGCCCTATTTATCTTGGTCCAAGTTTATTGATGACTGGTAATTTGGCAATCTTTACGTTATCACCTATCGCATAAGGGCTCTGAGGGGGCGTGGCATCGAGCGAGGTGTCTTGGCACACTTGAACAGTGTTTAAAGTGTTCTGCAGGTGTTGTAGGGTATCGATGGAGACGTCAGTGGGGGCTGTTTGTGCGAGGTGGTGGAATGGCAGCAACAAGGGGGCGACTCCATATAGCCTTTCATGGGGGGTGATACCGTCTTCCCTGGGACATGAGTTTATGCCCCATTGAATCTTTTTTTATTTGTGCAGCCCAATCTTGGGTTTATAAGGCGATTAAGTGGGTGCAAAGTTGATTGTTTATTGTTTTAGGACTTCGTTTGCATACAGCGTTGCCTTGAGGCCAGTAAGGTGATGAATGAGAGATCTTGAGGCCGCATATTTTGGCGAAATGTTCCCACACTTGTCCGGAAAATTCTGGGGTGTTGTCGGATAGCAAGGTGATAGGTAGTCCAAAGTTGGCAAAAACATTGATGGCGAGGACTTCTGCGACGGTGAGAACGCTATGATCTTTGATGGGGCACGCTATTAGGAAACGGGAGTATATGTCGACGAATGTTACGACGAACCTCTTTCCGTTTCTTGCTGATAATGGACCCATGATGTCTAAAGAGAGTGTTTGCCAGGGTTTACTTGCAGCTATTTTACCTGCGGGTCCCGGCGTCTTGCGTCAATCCTTGCCCATGGTGCAAAGTTTGCAGGATTCGGCTACTCTCTTGGCGATGACAGATTGGCTGGTGGTCCAGTATATCTGTTGGAACACTTGCAACATTTGTTTCTGGCCCAAATGAATGCCGTTGCCTCCGTGGATAATGATGAATAAGTCTTGGGCAGTGTGGGAGTCGACAGCAATATGGCCGGACTCGGTGTATAGTTGGTCGCCTACTCAGTGGAGATTATAGAATATTTTTTTGGGCATCCACTTAGGTTTAGCCTTGGACATCCAGGCTTTGAGTAACGGGGTATCATCGTTGTGGGGTCTTTTCATTGCTGTTTAGTTGGTGATGAATTTGACGGGACCAGGCTTGCTAGGGCTGCGAGGGCTTGAGTGTGGAGGTTGGCTACTGGGAGACGAGAGAGAGCATCCGTGTTTGTGTGCGTTTTCCTGGTCAATAATGGATCTCAAAATCGAATTCCTCCAGGGTTTCTCGCCATCCCACTAAAAGTGCACAGCTGGTCTCCAATTGTCTTATTCGCTGTAACAATTGATGATCGGAAAAAATGTCAACCTTGGTGCCCAACAGAAAAGACCGGAAATGGTTCAGGACCCAGATGACTCCTAAGCATTCTCGTTTTGTGGCCGCATAATTTCTTTGTGCGGTGTTGAGGGTGGAGCTGGCGCAGGCGATGATGTGTTCGCGGCCTTCTTGGACTTGGGCGAGAACAGTGCCTATTGCGTACAATGATACGTCGATGTAGAGATGGAAAGGTTTTCTGTAGTCCTGAAATGCATTCACTAGGTGTTGCTTTAGGGTGTTGAAGGCAGCATCTCTGGCTGGGGTCCACTGGAATGGTACTTCTTTCCTAGTCAGTTCGTGCAGGGGGCGAGCGATTTCCGCAAAATTCTTAACGAATCTCCTGTTGTAGGTAGCAAGCCCGAGGAATGATCTGACGTCTTTTACGGTGGTAGGTGGCTTCTGTGCGGCTATAGCTGACAGTTTCAGAGGATCAGGAGAGATTCCATCGGTGGAGATGATGTGTCCTAGGAAGTTAACAGTGGTGCGGGCCACTTCGCATTTGGAGGGCTTGAGCTTTAATCCTGCGTCTCGGATACGCTGTAAGACCTGACAAAGGCGCTGTAGATGTTCAGGCCAGGTTTTTCCATAGACGATCACGTCGTCCAGGTATGCCAGGCAGGTTTCCCAGGTCAGTCCCTTTAGTACAGACTCCATCAAATGAGAGAAAGTGGCAGGGCCGTTGCACAATCCCAAGGGGAGGAAGTTAAATTCATAAAGGTGTTCTCCACTGGTGGAAAAAGCTGTCTTTAGTTAATGTTCTTTCTTGATAGGCACTTGCCAGTACCTGGCTTGTAGGTCAAGGGTGATGAACCACTTAGATCCGTGTAACGAATCTAGGGAGTCGTCGATCTGGGGTAGAGGCATGGCATCTCTGATGGTGGCATCGTTTAATCGTCGATAGTCGT
>JBAKBP010038107.1:0-16550 GCA_037953745.1 Lithodes maja
CTGAGTCCGTATGCGCCCTACGCAACAGAACTCCGGACACAGCAGCAAAACGACAGTGCAGTTAATTGATACATGAAAGTATTTAATAGTGTTGTCTTGTGTGTGAGTAATGTGTATTGTAAAGTGTTACATACATAAACTTAAAGAGAGCTGGCAATGCATAGTAAAATAAAGATATATCCCACTCATCATCCCCATGTGTTCTAGCTAGCAGGCCAAGTCACAGGAACAACGAGTCCCAGCACCGAAAGCGAGAACCCAGGAAAAGACTGTAGAGAACACAAGACAGATAAATTACGTTACTCTACTATACCGGCACTACGAGCGAGCTGTAGTCTCTGGTACTACACTCGCTCCTGGCTCGGTATGCAAATCAAGGCTAAGTCCTCGCCCCTCTACAGACAACTCCTGGGCATGGTCGGGCTCTTACACATGGCACCAGTCTAGTCACAAATTGGATGATGAGCGGGGCATATAACTCGTGAACATGTAGAACGTTCACCAACTATCCTCATCAAGAAGATCGCTGTTCACATTAACCCCTTAAATCTAATACATGTAAATATATGCTTGTCCTAAGAGTAATACGAGAGGTGAGTGCTGAAACTCCTTTAGGACCTCAAGGGAAGGTTATGCATTAAATAGAGAGAAAGAATGAAATGAGAGTAATGTCGTCAGAGAGAAAGAGTGCAACCGTGAGAAATTGGGAGAGAGGGCAAGGGATGTTAGAATCTCAAAGGTTCTAAGGCAACCTGATCATGGAACACACAGCGAGCCTCCAGGCAATGTGCTGTACGACAACATGGGCAGCCCAGGCAGCATAGGCAGGCGGCAATGGACTACCAACCCTGTCGCGCCTAGCTATAAGCGCAAGGCTGCCAACCAGTCCATACGTCTGGCAACCACCCCCCCGGCAGCGTGGCGCGTTGCTACCCTCTCGCTCTGAAGCCTAACTCACTCTCTCTCTCTGAACTCCCATTGTCCTATCTATCAACTTCTCCATTGATACTACACACCAAATGGAAGGCCTCGACATGGCTTAAAACAAAACCCACCACTGGTTAGCACATGACGAGACCTTTGCAGAGACACAAAGAACATAGTTATAAGTTGCCACACTCAACATACATAGCTGCTGACGGTAGCCAGCACGGTACAGTGGTACGGGCGGTACAGTGGAGTACCAAGGAGTACAATCAGGTTGCGTTGCCACGCACTGGGTGCGTCACAGCCCCCCCAAGATTTTAGATAATCGACCTTAGAAGCATTATCAAAATCTGACAGGCAACCAACCGACCTGCTACCCTTAGCTGCCACTAATTGCAAAAGGTGCACAACAACTGAAGTGTGAATTATACATAAAACACAATATCGCATGCATCATGCTACAACAATAAAGACTTACAAAACTAAAAAAAAAAATTCTCGTTTATTTTATTGTTTTATAATCTTTTTGGACGGCGTTATGATAGCCTAATTTTACTCCTGCTCAACCCACACACCGTGCACGACTATCCTGGATCATCAACCCTTGATAGACAATCTGCTATCACGTTCTCACTCCCGGCAATATGCTGAATGTTGAGATTATACTCTTGGAGCATTAGGGACCACCTGGTCAACCGCATATTCCGATTGTGAAACTGATTTAGGAATTTCAAGGGATGATGGTCCGTATAAATCGTCACTACCGGGCCGTAGGCTGGAACATAAACTTCGAAATGTTTGAGCGACAAAACGATAGCAAGAAGCTCCTTCTCTATAGTCGAGTCATTCCTTTGTGCCGAATTAAACTTGCGAGAAAAGAAGCTCACTGGGTGTTCCAAGCCCTCGGAATCAGTCTGCAGTAACACTGCCCCGGCACCCACACCGCTGGCATCAGTCGCCAGCTGAAAACTCCTGGAGAAGTCTGGGGCTCTCAAAATCGGATGTGTACACAGCAGGTGCTTGACTAGGTCGAAAGCCCTCTGACACTCCGCAGCCCAACAGAACTTCACTGACTTCGACAGTAGATCAGTTAACGGTGCTAAGACAGTAGAGTATCCCCGGATGAAGCGCCTATAATAGCCTATCATACCTAGGAACCGCATGACCTGGCGCTTAGTGGTGGGCCTGGGAAACATATTGATAGCCTGTATCTTGCTCAGGGGGGGGCACACCCGGCCTAACCCGACCACGAAGCCAAGATACTGCACAGTAGCCTTTACAAACTCGCACTTCCTCAGGTTCACCACCAGCCCAGCATCGTGCAACTTCCCAAACAGGGTCTCTAAGTGCCTTAGGTGATTTTCAAAATCGTCATCATACACTATCACGTCATCAAGGTAGACCGTGCAGTTAGGGATTTCGTCACAAATATCGTTCATCAGGTTCTGAAACGTGGCAGGTGCGTTCTTAAGCCCATAAGGCATTACGTTACATTGGTAGGTCTTGCCATCTACCACAAAACCACAAACTTGCTTAGCTCGGTCCGACAGGGGTACTTGCCAGTAGCCTTTTACAAGATCAATTTTAGTAAGGTACTTTCCATTCCCTATCTTGTCCACGCTGTCGTCAACTCGAGGCAAAGGGTAAGGGTTGGTAGTGGTCAAGCCATTTAGCCTACGAAAATCTATGCAGAACCGCACCTTGCCGTCAGGTTTTGGCTGCAACGTGACGGGTTATGTCCACTTCACATAACCTTCAGTGATCATCCCTCTCTCAACCATGTACTTTAACTCCTCCCGTAAAGCTGGCAACTTTACCGGGGGCACACGGTAGGGCACTGACTTGAAGGGCACATTATCACCGACGTCCACGTCGTGCGTTACCTGAGTAGTGAGACCTGGGTGTTCGGCGAAAACAGAGGGGTATGACCTGAACAGGCCTAGGACAGCAGCACCCTGGTGCTCAGGCAGGTGACTTACAGCTTGCCTAGCCTCTTGTTCAGTATTCCCCGCCCACTGTTCCGCGGAAATGACACAGTCCCAGCTATCCTCCTCAGCAGCATGACTGTCCCCACCTCCTTCTCCACCCTGGCCGCTGCAGGCCAGCACAGGGACAGTGAGAGGCTCTGAGGGGCGTCTCACATACTCTTTCATGAGGTTAACATGACATAACTGATGTTTTTTTCTACGGTCAGGTGTTGCAACGAGATAATCAAGGTCGGACAGTTTCTTAGCCACCACATACGGCCCAATAAACTTGGCAGAAAGGGGGTGTCCAGGCAAAGGTAAAAGCAACATTACCTCCTGACCCACCGAAAACTCCCGAAGCTTCACCTTGGCGTCATACTGGTGCTTCATGACCGCCTGTGCATTAACCAAGTTATTACCTGCCGGTGCCATGCAACCTATAAGTCTCTCCCGGCTCTCAAGGATATATTTAAGTACAGACCCCGGCTTCTCTTCGCCCTCCCAGATCTCTTTCACCATACTTAAAGGTCCTCTCACATTATGGCCAAAGACTAGTTGATTTGGACTGAACCCCAGGCTCTCTCCTGGGACTTCACGTGCAGCGAACAGAACATACGGCAGACCCAAATCCCAATCAGTGTCATGTTCTGCACAGTAACAGCGTAGCATACTCTTCAGGGTCGAGTGCCACCGCTCCAAGACTCCCTGACTCTCGGGATGGTAGGCTGACGACACTACAGAACATATACCGTGCAACTGAAGGGTTTGCTTGAACAATTTGGATGTAAAATTGCTCCCCTGGTCTGACTGCACCTCACGTGGAAATCCATAACGGGAACAGAACAATAATAAGTTTTTAACAACTGCCTTTGCCGAGCCGTTTCTCATGGGGTATGCGTCCGGGTATCTCGTAGCCACATCCATGATTGTCAACAGGAATTTATTGCCACTACTAGTAGGCGGGAAAGGGCCAACCAAATCTACTACAACTTTGCTGAACGGAGGCCCGGTGACAGGTATGGGAAACAAAGGTGCCTTCGGGATGGTCTGGTTAGGCTTCCCCGTTGTCTGGCAGGTCGCACACCCAGCCACCCATGCACAGACATCAGCCTTGACCCCAGGCCACCAGAAAAACCTGCCCAATGCCGCCAATGTTTTTGTTACCCCCAAATGACCCGCCACCGGCACATCATGCGCCAGACACAATAAGGACTCTCTATACTTATTTGGAACAACCACCTGGTCTACTACCCTCGCACCGCCCTCCCACTTCGATTTGGGGTCTAGAAATCTGCGGTACAATATCCTGTTGAGCCTAAAGAAATCTCCCGGCTTCGCATCCCCATCTTCCTCCAACTCTATGGCACCATTGCTATAACGAGCTAGGCTAGCGTCTTGCAGCTGCTGCTCACTAATGTCCCTGGGCGTCAATGCATCAAGATGGTTTTGTAATAAGACATTACCCCGGCTAGTAGGCTCTACTGCCTTAGTGGCTCTCGCTACAGCTCTTGCCTCACGCGAAGTCTTACCCAACTCTGCCTTGTTACACACCATATCTGGGCCAGAGTCAACTCCCGTGTTTATTATAGGTCCAAGTACCGAATCACCGAGAAGTGCAGCAGAATCAATGTCCCTTTTCCTGCCCTTAGCAACCTTCTCCTGATCCTTCCTCCACTGTCCCCGAGGTTGAGTGCTAGGCTGTGCAGGAGCCGCAGAGCGAGATCGGGTTACCACACAGGCCATCTCATCCTGTTGGCACCTCCCAACCCATTCCCGATTCTCACCATCCACGTCGGCCGCCCTCTCGGCAACGACTAAGGGTGGAGTCCCGGAAGTGGGCACCGCAAAGTCGTTGCCGAGAAGAAGGTCGACGCCCTCAACTGGCAAACACTCAACGATCCCTACATCCAGCTCCCTGCACACCTCTCCCACTCTCAACTCCAACCTCACAAGTGGGTATGACCTCGTAGCATTTATACCCTGCACCACAACAACTCTGGCCGCATTTATCGGTTTCCCTGTGAAGTTCCTCAACAAAGTTTGCGAAGCCCCCGTATCCCTCAGCAAGTCAACCCTCCGTAGTTCACTCCCCCAGCTCACAAACCTGTGTCCCCGATGGTTACAGAAAGTGTCCCGGACAGGTGTCGAGCCTTCCGTACGCTTCTTTACCGCGTGTGCCTCAGCTGCTGACAACCTACCCCGGGCAGTTGCTGCAGCCTTCAGAGACACACCGATACTACCAGCTACCAGTACCAGCAGCTGATCAAGTCGTTTAAGGAGAAGTCATCAAGGATCATCGTCTCAGGAATCGTCCCCCGGCTCGGTGTAGAGAGCCGATTTTACAACATAGCCACCAGCACAAATCGTTGTCTAGCAAACCTCTGCAGGAAGGAGAACGTGGGATTCGTCGACACCTGGGACAATTTCTACTTCGATGACTATTTGTTTTCGGACGATGGAGTTCATCTGAACCAGGTGGGAGCAGCACGTTTTGGGCGTCTTCTCAACGATGCGGTGAAGGATTTTCGGAGAAGAAATCGACTCAGCACAGGACAACCAGGAAGGAGGACCGAAGACAGCGAGGACGGCAACCTACAAAGGAATTAAATACTAATCCGTCAAGAACCGCGAATTTGGATAAATCTCCACCAACACGACCCAAATTCAAAACCGTCAGGGATAACGACCGAGGACCGAGGACAGCCATGAATGTAAATGTAGATCCGACCAGAACCAAAAATTCGATGAAAGAACGTAATGCGAGTTCTAAAACCGCAACTTTAAAGGTTTTCTATGCAAACGCTCGTAGCATACGCAATAAATTTTCAGATTTAGAGGAACTAGTGTTTACAGAAAATTATGATGTGATTGGCATAACAGAATCTTGGCTCAATACAGAAGATAGAGACTTTTTAGCAGAGTATTCACTTCCCGGTTATGTAATGTTTGAGAACAGCCGAATAAATAAAAATGGAGGTGGCGTTTTATTTTATATCAAAGAAAGTCTTAACCCGACCCTCGTGTCAAAACCTCAAATTGTGAACGTCGACACATCTTTTGTGCTAATAAAGAATAATAAAGGTACAAAAATAATACTTGCGTTAATATACAGACCTCCAGCTCAATCAGTGCAAACTGACCGAGAAATTTACGAACAAATTGCAGATGTAAGTAACTCACAAGATACCGTAATTTTTGGCGACTTTAATTTACCTGTGACCAAGTGGGGCGATACTCTTACTTCACACTCCGGACATGACTTGTATACGAACTTGCAAGAGAGTTCGCTTTATCAATTTGTTCGAACGCCGACCCGTGGTAATAACGTTCTTGACATTGTACTTGCAACAAAAGAAGAATTGATAGAGAATTTGAATGTTGGTGATGAATTCAGTAACAGCGACCATCGTACGATAACTTTCACTTTAAAGTTTACTAGTAACGAACCAAATAGTAGCATCGAAAAAGTCCCTAATTTCAAGAAAGCAAACTTCCATAAACTTAGAGCTATGTTTAAAGAAACTGACTGGAGCTTTTTAATTAACAATAACGACATAAATACATCTTGGAAGTTATTCGAAACCACTTACCTAAAAGCAGTGCAAGACTGCATACCATCGAAAATACGGCGTCCAGGCCATAATAATAAGCCCAAATGGTGGAATAAAGATATTTCAAACTGCCTGCTTGCTAAAAAATTTGCTAATGATAGATTAAAATCCTCACAAAATGACGAAGAACGGGTGAAATTTGTAGAGCTACGACGCAAAGCCAAAAAGTTAATTAAGCAAAGTAAAAAGACCTTAGAGTTACATATTGCGAATCAAAGTAAAACAAACCCGAAAGAATTCTATAGTTATATCAGAAAGAAAAAAGTAGTTACTTCAACTGTTGGACCGTTAGTCGATGAAAAAGGAGAATACACCAAAGACGAAGTACAAATGAGTAATGCCCTCAATACCTTCTTTGCATCAGTTTTTACAACCGAAGACCTCAGTGATATCCCTACACCATCGCCGATTCAGATTGATAATTCAGATGTTCTAAGCAATATCACCGTTACAGAGAGAGAAGTATTGAATTGTTTAGATAAACTCAAAGTAAATAAAACGCCAGGACCTGATACAATCTCGCCTAGAGTTCTAAAGGAAGCTAAGAATGAGCTCTCCAAACCACTGACATTACTATTCAATAAATCCTTGCAGTCTGGAACTATGCCTGATCAGTGGAAGCTAGCCAACGTAACACCGATATTCAAAAAAGGCAGCAAATCCCTACCCAGTAACTATCGTCCAATTAGCTTAACCTCAGTTGTATGTAAAATGCTAGAAACGGTCATACGAGACAGACTCGTAAATCACTTAGAGGAAAATAACATACTTAAAGATACTCAACACGGCTTTCGTAAAAAACGTTCCTGTTTAACAAACCTCTTAGACTTCTTCCACGATATCCTCAACCTCTACGATGAGAGTAAAGCTGTAGATATTATATACCTTGATTTTCAAAAGGCCTTTGACAAAGTTCCCCACAAACGTTTACTGCTAAAACTAAAAGCGCATGGAATACAAGACGGTGTGTTGAAATGGATAGAAAATTGGCTCAACAACAGAAAGCAAAGAGTAGTCATAAACGGTAAGGCATCTAAATGGACCAATGTAAGTAGCGGGGTACCCCAGGGATCGGTACTAGGACCAATTCTCTTTCTAATTTACATCAACGACATAGATGAGGGTCTCACCTGCACAATCTCAAAATTTGCTGACGATACAAAAATTGCAAATAGCGTACTCTCAAAAGAACAAGTTGACGATATGCAACACAATCTAGATAAATTGTCATGTTGGGCCCAAATTTGGCAAATGAGTTTCAATGCGGATAAATGTAAAGTACTACATGTCGGATACCTAAATGAGAAAGCAAACTATTCGATGAATGGCACTCAGCTTAAGAATGTAAACAGAGAAACTGATCTGGGAGTAACAATATCGAGTAACCTAAAACCGAGTCAACAATGTTCAGAAGTTGTTAAGAAGGCAAACAAAATAATTGGCTTTATAGGCAGGTCATTTGAGCATAAATCCAAAGAAGTTATCCTAACCCTTTACAATTCCTTAGTCCGCCCTCTTCTGGAATACTGCGTTCAATCCTGGTGCCCTTATTACCAAAAAGATAAAAACAAGCTAGAACGAGTTCAACGTAGAGTTACCAAAATGATACCTAGCCTAAAGAACAAACCATACGAAGAGCGTCTTAGAGAATTAAATCTATTTCCTTTAACCCAGCGCAGATTAAGAGGCGACTTAATTCAAGTGTTCAAAATCATCAAAGGCATCGACAATATGAACTGTAGTAAGTACTTCACTATCGACCAATCTAATTACACACGGGGAAACGGTTGCAAAATTATTGGTAAATCTTTTAACTCGCACGAATCTAAGAATTTCTTCTTCAATCGAGTTGTCAACTTGTGGAATGGGCTTCCCCGAAACGTTATAGACTGCAGCACCGTTGATTCATTTAAATTCCACCTAGACAAATATCTCGCATCAAACCCGCGACTGACTGCGTTTGTAAATGAATAACTTTATCCTCCCCTCAGTTACTAACCCATGTGTCCCCTACTAACTTCCTAGTCCTGCCACGTTAGTGGCAGGGCAGTAGTTCCCTTTCCAATGTTCCCTTACCCACTCTAAACCACTGTTTGGACACTTGATCCTCAGTGTTTTGGAGGACAAGCAGCCTAGAAGGGTCACTAGATCTGTTGTTGCTTGATTTCCTTTGTACTCCTTTGTACTCCTTTGTACTGTGAACCAATGACACCGGCTTAGCGGGAGTGTTACTAGGGCACTCACGTGAATAATGGCCTAGCTTCTGACATTTGTAACATTTCACATCCCCAATGGGCTTCTTCCCTTGTGCGGGCGAAGAAGGGGCCTGACCTTTAGTAAACGGGAGAGGCTTGTGTTTGTAGGTGTTATTAGGTGCAATGCTTTTAGTGTGGTTATGTGTGTCATAGGATTTGTTATTATCGAAAACTCTGGTGGGTGGGGTATAGCGCCCCTTCTGCCCTGACTCAGCCCTCTGAGCGGCACCGCAACCACGAATCAATGATAATCTGAGGTCTGCCATCTTGGCAGCCTCCTCTACTGTCTTGGGACATTTTTCCTTAATGTTCAGCGTTAGATCGGTTCCAGTACATTTGTAAAACTGTTCCAGATAGAAAAGTTGCTTAATTTCCTCAGCCGACTCTGCGTGCTCGGACCGAAACCAGTTATTACATGCATCTGTTAAGTCCTGTGCGTGTTCCATAAAACTGACGTCGCTCTTCTTATTCACGCCACGGAACTTCAATCTATAAGTTTCGGGTTGCAGTTCGTAGGCCCGGAGCACAGCCTCCTTCACCAGTCCATACACGACACTCTCGTCCAGTGACAGTGCATCGTAGGCTTTCAACCCCTTACCCACTAGACGTGATGAAACTAATGCTGCCCATTTAACCTCCGGCCAGTCATACTCACGACACTTCTTTTCGAAACGAGCAAAAAACTCAGTCACTGCTGTCTCATCAAATGCGGGTACTAACTTAATTAAATGCGAAAGTGAGTCTGTAACCCAGTGCCCACCACCGAGATGACGCCCCGTGGTCTCTACTCTAGACTTCTCGACATCCATTTCAGCCTGGTACCTGGTTGCATCCTGATTGGCTTGGATTCTAGCAACCTCTATGCGTTCTATACTAGCCTGTTGTATCTGAGTCTCCTGCAGCTTAATCCGTTCTATACTAGCCTGTTGTATCTGAGTCTCCTGCAGCTTAATCCGTTCTATACTAGCCTGTTGACTCTCTTGCAACTTAAGCTTAGCTAGTTCTAGCTGAAATAACATCTCAGGAGACAGGCCTGGGGGGGGAGAGCACAAAATGGGGGATCCACACCGAGACGTGTTTACGGGTAAGCCAGCTTGCCATTGAGAACCCTCCTGCTGCATCGTGCTAAGGATCGCTGGCTGAGGGCCCAGCTCAGGGGTAGAGTGGAATGGAGGCTTGGAGGGAACCCCCCAAGACCCCACTCCACCCACCGCCCCATCGCCATCACCCAACAAACATGCCACCAAATTCTTCTTGGGCCAACTGTCAGGACAGTCCCGCCCCAAAACCGTGGCTAAACAGCGAAGACCGTAACAATCAATAGCCTGCAGGCGCTGTTCGGTCAAAGGTGTCTGCAAAAATGCCCGGGCATCCCTCTCTCCACTTATAACACTCCCCTCCCTAAATATCTGTTGTACTTGCTGGTCACTAGGCTGTACCGTGTTATCCTCCCCCGTAAATGATGAGTCATTAGACATAGTGCTGGTTATACAATTGCTGTTCATAAAAAAAAAAAAGTGCTTATTACTAATTGCAGTCTCGACTCACAAAATGTTAAAGATGCTTGAATGACTCTACTCTAGACACCCCCAACGAAACAATCTGCAAGTCCACCAATACAATAATGACACAATAAAAATTCCTCCAATATGCAAGAAAATTCTAGCCAGCTCTACTAGGTAGCATAGAATATAATAGTTCTCCAAAAAACATGTGATAGGATACTACTGAATCTTGTGCAAGGTCGCCATTTTGTTACGGCTGGATCGGCAATACATATTCGGGATTCTTGATCGTAGGACAGAAATGGCTTATGTGACAACGACACGCTCGATTCCAGTCCCAAATACTATATGCTCCAGACAACAAAAGCACCAACGCCCTACAGAGTTATCGTCTACGGTAACGAGGTACCTTAACTCGGCGAAAGTGTACAACAGGGGTAGGCTATGAGGCTAAACTCCCTCAGACATTTATAGGTTACGTTATTACTAAAGAAATGCAATACTCAAGAAACTACGTTAATATTAAGCCTCTAATAATGTAGAATAGAAGCAGGCTAAAGGTATGACAGTGAAATGCTAAATGACAAATGTACACGCCTACTTGAAAGCGCGTGCACTAGAATAACTGTCCCCTACTAACATGCACTAGCATGTAGCATACAAGATGTTCATGATCCAGTAGATACCTAATAATACACATGGAAGGAACATAAATAGTAGTCACTTATTATAATAATGAATCTATACTTGGAATAACTAAAAGGTTGCAGGCAACAGTACTGCGCCGGTAGCCTACTACCGCATAGGCTACTTCGCTTCTCTCACTCTGTCTCCCCTCTGAGTCCGTATGCGCCCTACGCAACAGAACTCCGGACACAGCAGCAAAACGACAGTGCAGTTAATTGATACATGAAAGTATTAATAGTGTTGTCTTGTGTGTGAGTAATGTGTATTGTAAAGTGTTACATACATAAACTTAAAGAGAGCTGCAATGCATAGTAAAATAAAGATATATCCCACTCATCATCCCCATGTGTTCTAGCTAGCAGGCCAAGTCACAGGAACAACGAGTCCCAGCACCGAAAGCGAGAACCCAGGAAAAGACTGTAGAGAACACAAGGACAGATAAATTACGTTACTCTACTATACCGGCACTACGAGCGAGCTGTAGTCTCTGGTACTACACTCGCTCCTGGCTCGGTATGCAAATCAAGGCTAAGTCCTCGCCCCTCTACAGACAACTCCTGGGCATGGTCGGGCTCTTACACATGGCACCAGTCTAGTCACAAATTGGATGATGAGCGGGGCATATAACTCGTGAACATGTAGAACATTCACCAACTATCCTCATCAAGAAGATCGCTGTTCACATTAACCCCTTAAATCTAATACATGTAAATATATGCTTGTCCTAAGAGTAATACGAGAGGTGAGTGCTGAAACTCCTTTAGGACCTCAAGGGAAGGTTATGCATTTAAATAGAGAGAAGAATGAAATGAGAGTAATGTCGTCAGAGAGAAAGAGTGCAACCGTGAGAAATTGGGAGAGAGGGCAAGGGATGTTAGAATCTCAAAGGTTCTAGGCAACCTGATCATGGAACACACAGCGAGCCTCCAGGCAATGTGCTGTACGACAACATGGGCAGCCCAGGCAGCATAGGCAGGCGGCAATGGACTACCAACCCTGTCGCGCCTAGCTATAAGCGCAAGGCTGCCAACCAGTCCATACGTCTGGCAACCACCCCCCCGGCAGCGTGGCGCGTTGCTACCCTCTCGCTCTGAAGCCTAACTCACTCTCTCTCTCTGAACTCCCATTGTCCTATCTATCAACTTCTCCATTGATACTACACACCAAATGGAAGGCCTCGATATGGCTTAAAACAAAACCCACCACTGGTTAGCACATGACGAGACCTTTGCAGAGACACAAAGAACATAGTTATAAGTTGCCACACTCAACATACATAGCTGCTGACGGTAGCCAGCACGGTACAGTGGTACGGGCGGTACAGTGGAGTACCAAGGAGTACAATCAGGTTGCGTTGCCACGCACTGGGTGCGTCACACCATCCAAGTGATCATCTTCCCGCCTCCTGGGAAGTGTTTTTGCCCGGATTCGATCTCAAGTCACAGTGGTGGTGTTTGACCCTCCAAGTGATCATCTTCCCGCCTCCTGGGAAGGGTTTTTGCCCGGATTCGATCTCAAGCCACGGTGGTGGTGTTTGAGCCTCCATGTGATCATTTCCCGCCTGCTCGGAAGGGTTTTTGCCCGGATTCGATCTTAAGTCACGGTGGTGGTGTTTGACCCTCCAAGTGATCATCTTCCCGCCTCCTGGGAAGGGTTTTTGCCCGGATTCGATTTCAAGCCACGGTGGTGGTGTTTGGGCCTCCAAGTGATCATTTTCCCGCCTCCTGGGAAGGGTTTTTGCCTGGATTCGATCTCAAGTCTCGGCGGTGATGTTTGACCCTCCAAGTGATCATCTTCCCGCCTCCTGGGAAGGGTTTTTGGCACGGATTCGATCTCAAGCCACGGTGGTGATGTTTGACCCTCCAGGTGATCATCGTCTCGCCTCCTGGGAAGGGTCTTTGCCCGGATTCGATCTCAAGAAAAGGTGGTGGTGTTTGACCCTCCAAGTGATCATCTTCCCGCCTCCTGGGAAGGGTTTTTGCCCGGACTCGATCCCAAGCCACGGTGGTGGTGTTTGACCATCCAAGTGATCGTCTTCCCGCCACCTGGGAAGGGTTTTTGCCCGGATTCGATCTCAAGCCACGTTGGTGATGTTTGACCCTCAAAGTGATAATCTTCCCGCCTCCTGGGAAGGTTTTTGCCCGGATTCGATCTGAAGCCACAGTGGGATGTGTTTGACCCTCCAAGTGATCATCTTCCCGCCTCCTGGGAAGAGTTTTGCCCGGATTCGATCTCAAGTCACGGTGGTGGTGTTTGGCCCTCCAAGTGATCATCTTCCCGCCTCCTGGGAAGAGTTTTTGCCCGGATTTGATCTCAAGTCACGGTGGTGTTGTTTGACCCTCCAAGTTATCATATTCTCGCCTCCAGGGAAGAGTTTTTGCCCGGATTCGATCTCAAGTCACAGTGGTGATGTTTGACCCTCCAAGTGATCATTTTCCCGCCTCCTGGGAAGCATTTTTGTCCGGATTCGATCTTAAGTCACGGTGGTGGTGCTTGACCCTCCAAGTGATCATCTTCCCGCCTCCTGGGAAGGGCTTTTGCCCGGATTCGATGTTAAATCAGAGTGGTGGTGTTTGACCCTCCAAGTGATCATCTTCCCACCTCCTGGGAAGGGTTTTTGCCCGGATTCGATCTCGAGTCACGGTGGTGGTGTTTGACCCTCCAAGTGATCATCTTCCCGCCTCCTGGGAAGGGTTTTTGCAAGGATTCGATCTCAAGTCACACTGGTGGTGTTTGACCCTCCAAGTGATCATCTTCCCGCCTCCTGGGAAGGGTTTTTGCCCGGATTTGATCTCAAGTCACGGTGGTGGTGTTTGACCCTCCAAGTGATAGTCTTCCCGCCTCCTGGGAAGCATTTTTGCCTGGATTCTGTCTCAAGCCATGGTGGTGATGTTTGACCCTCCAAGTGATCAGCTTCCCGCCTCCTGGGTAGGGTTTTTGCCCGGATTCGATCTCAAGTCACGGTGGTGGTGTTTGACCCTCCAAGTGATCATCTTCCCGCCTCCTGGGAACTGTTTTTGCCCGGATTCGATCTCAAGTCACAGTGGTGGTATTTGACCCTCCAAGTGATCATCTTCCCGCCTCCTGGGAAGGGTTTTTGCCCGGATTCGATCTCAAGCCACGGTGGTGGTGTTTGAGCCTCCAAGTGATCATTTCCCGCCTGCTGGGAAGGGTTTTTGCCCGGATTCGATCTTAAGTCACGGTGGTGGTGTTTGACCCTCCAAGTGATCATCTTCCCGCCTCCTGGGAAGGGTTTTTGCCCGGATTCGATCTCAAGTAACGGTGGTGGTGTTTGATCCTCCAAGTGATCATCTTCCCGCCTCCTGGGAAGGGTTTTTGCCCGGATTCGATCTCAAGCCACGGTGGTGGTCTTTGACTCTCCAAGTGATAATCTTCCCGCCTCCTGGGAAGGGTTTTTGCCCGGATTCGATCTCAAGCCACGGTGGTGGTGTTTGAGCCTCCAAGTGATCATCTTCCCACCTCCTGGGAAGGGTTTTTGCCAGGATTCGATCTTAAGTCACGGTGGTGGTGTTTGAGCCTCCAAGTGATCATCTTCCCGCCTCCTGGGAAAGGTTTTTGCACAGATTCGATCTCAAGCCACGGTGGTGATGTTTGACCCTCCAAGTGATCATCTTCCCGCCTCTTGGGAAGGGTCTTTGCCCGGATTCGATCTCACGCCACGGTGGTGATGTTTGACCCTCCAAATGATCATCTTCCCGCCTCCTGGGAAGGGTCTTTGCCTGGATTCGATCTCAAGTCATGGTGGTGATGTTTGACCCTCCATGTGATCATCTTCCCGCCTCCTGGGAAGTGTTTTTGCCCGGATTCGATCTCAAGCCATGGTGGTGATGTTTGACCCTCAAAGTGATAATCTTCCCGCCTCCTGGGAAGGTTTTTGCCCGGATTCTATCTGAAGCCACAGTGGGATGTGTTTGACCCTCCAAGTGATCATCTTCCCGCCTCCTGGGAAGAGTTTTGCCAGGATTCGATCTCAAGTCACGGTGGTGGTGTTTTACCCTCCAAGTGATCATCTTCCCGCCTCCTGGGAAGAGTTTTTGCCCGGATTTGATCTCAAGTCACGGTGGTGTTGTTTGACCCTCCAAGTTATCATATACTCGCCTCCAGGGAAGAGTTTTTGCCCGGATTCGATCTCAAGTCACAGTGGTGATGTTTGACCCTCCAAGTGATCATTTTCCCGCCTCCTGGGAAGCATTTTTGCCCGGATTCGATGTTAAGTCACGGTGGTGGTGCTTGACCCTCCAAGTGATCATCTTCCCGCCTCCTGGGAAGGGTTTTTGCCCGGATTCGATGTCAAATCACAGTGGTGGTGTTTGACCCTCCAAGTGATCATCTTCCCACCTCCTGGGAAGGGTTTTTGCCCGGATTCGATCTCGAGTCACGGTGGTGGTGTTTGACCCTCCAAGTGATCATCTTCCCGCCTCCTGGGAAGGGTTTTGGCACGGATTCAATCTCAAGCCACGGTGGTGGTGTTTGTGCCTCCAAGTGATCGTCTTCCTGCCTCCTGGGATAGGTTTTTGCCCGGATTCGATCTCAAGCCACGGTGGTGGTGTTTGAGCCTCCAAGCGATCATCTTCCCGCCTCCTGGGAAGGGTTTTTGCCCGGATTCGATCTCAAGCCACGGTGGTGGCGTTTGACTCTCCAAGTGATAATCTTCTCTCCTCCTGGGAAGGGTTTTTGCCCGGATTCGATCTCAAGTCACGGTAGTGGTGTTTGACCCTCCAAGTGATCGTCTTCCCGCCTCCTGGGAAGCATTTTTGCCTGGATTCGGTCTCAAGCCATGGTGGTGATGTTTGACCCTCCAAGTGATCAGCTTCCCGCCTCCTGTGTAGGGTTTTTGCCCGGATTCGATCTCAAGTCACGGTGGTGGTGTTTGACCATCCAAGTGATCATCTTCCCGCCTCCTGGGAAGTGTTATTGCCCGGATTCGATCTCAAGTCACAGTGGTGGTGTTTGACCCTCCAAGTGATCATCTTCCCGACTCCTGGGAAGGGTTTTTGCCCGGATTCGATCTCAAGCCACGGTGGTGGTGTTTGAGCCTCCAAGTGATCATTTCCCGCCTGCTGGGAAGGGTTTTTGCCCGGATTCGATCTTAAGTCACGGTGGTGGTGTTTGACCCTCCAAGTGATCATCTTCCCGCCTCCTGGGAAGGGTTTTTGCCCGGATTCGATCTCAAGTCACGGTGGTGGTGTTTGATCCTCCAAGTGATCATCTTCCCGCCTCCTGGGAAGGGGTTTTGCCCGGATTCGATCTCAAGCCACGGTGGTGGTGTTTGACCCTCCAGGTGATCATCTTCCCTCCTGGGAAGGGTTTTTGCCCGGATTCGATCTCAAGCCACGGAGGTGGTGTTTGACCCTCCAATTGATCATCTTCCCCCCTCCTGGGAAGGGTTTTTCCCCGGATTCGATCTCAAGTCACGGTGGTGGTGTTTGAGCCTCCAAGTGATAATCTTCCCGCCTCCTGGGAAGGGTTTTTGCCCGGATTCGATCTCAAGTCACGGTGGTGGTGTTTGACCCTCCAAATGATAATTTTCCCGCCTCCTGGGAAGGGGTTTTGCCCGGATTCGATCTGAAGCCACGG
>JBAKBP010038108.1:0-16550 GCA_037953745.1 Lithodes maja
TGTCTATTCATCTCTTTACACTCAAATATACCCATGCCCATTATATACCCATGCCCATTATATACCCATGCCCATTATACACTCAAATATACCCATGCCCATTATACACTCAAATATACCCATGCCCATTATACACTCAAATATACCCATGCCCATTATACACTCAAATATACCCATGCCCATTATACACTCAAATATACCCATGCCCATTATAAATACCGGCAATACTGATACAGATTATTTTTTCTATGTGGATGAGGGAGACAAAAGGCTAAACTGCCTGTGCCATAGTTGAAAGAGTGACAAGGCCAAAATCAAGGCATGTTCGAGCCAAAATGTCTGGACACACGGAGTTTGAAGCAATTTAAGTCATAGGATGAGGGAAAGCATAGATTACTTGTCCCTTGGGTCTAAAATTCTATGGGATCAAAAATCACACATCATCCCGATCTATGATACTAGATCACGTATGGCACCAAAATGGCGTCTATATGAAAATATGGCCGCTTCAGGATTTCTATTGTGAGTAGAAATGGTGGATGGGAATGTTGTGCTGCTGAAATACGAACAGGGGAGGGGGGGGGGGGGAGGGGGAGGCTTTATGGACTTACCAACAGAATAATTATTGTGTATTGGTAGATATAGGTAGGTGTCTATTATTGTGTATTGGTAGATATAGGTAGGTGTCTATTATTGTGTATTGGTAGATATAGGTAGGTGTCTATTATTGTGTATTGGTAGATATAGGTAGGTGTCTATTATTGTGTATTGGTAGATATAGGTAGGCGTCTATTATTGTGTATTGGTAGATATAGGTAGGTGTCTATTATTGTGTATTGGTAGATATAGGTAGGTGTCTATTATTGTGTATTGGTAGATATAGGTAGGTGTCTATTATTGTGTATTGGTAGATATAGGTAGGTGTCTATTATTGTGTATTGGTAGATATAGGTAGGTGTCTATTATTGTGTATTGGTAGATATAGGTAGGTGTCTATTATTGTGTATTGGTAGATATAGGTAGGTGTCTATTATTGTGTATTGGTAGAAGATATAGGTAGGTGTCTATTGTGTATTGGTAGATATAGGTAGGTGTCTATTATTGTGTATTGGTAGATATAGGTAGGTGTCTATTTATTTATATCTAATCTATCCATCTATCAAATTATAATCTATATATATATATATATCTATGTATATATATATATATCTATCAATTGAGAGAGAGGGCGGAGGGGGGGGGGGGAAGATCAGTGTATATAGCGAAGTGTGGATTAATAAAGGTAGTTAAGGTACATAGCTAGCCATGAAAAAAATCGACACCTAAATGGCAGGTAACGTCTTAATAGTGGCAAACATTAAAACAAAACAAAAATGGTGCGAAAGGTTTTAAAGCCGACAAGCTAATGGAGCGAACATCATAAAAACTTGTAAACTAATTGGACTAAACGTGAGGGAGAAGTGGGACTGTCGTGATATAGTTTACAGCCAGAGGGGTTCCAATTATATTAGTGAAGAGCTGCAGTCATGGCGTAGATATATGCTGCCTCACCTGCCCTAATTGATGTATCCTGCTAGCTCTAGCTCTCTCTCTCTCTCTCTCTCTCTCGTAGGGATCGCAAGGTCTGTGTAACTCTCTGTTATTTTTGTTTTTGCTTCCTTTCACTTTTCCTTACTATGGGGTTTGCTAACTCTACTAGATTTAGTCCTAACCACCTCGCTGGGATCGTAAGGTCTCTCTCTCTCTCTACGAGGTCATCTCATTGAAGTACCGGTATTTAGAATACTTAATGGGTTTAACAATGTGGATTACAGCAAACTGTTTAGGCTCAATATGAATACAACACGCAACCATGGCAGGAAATTAGAATTGAAAAGGTTCAGCGCTAGTATTTGTGTAAACTTTTTCACATATAAGATCTGTTCTACCTGGAACAAACTTCCCTCCGAAGTTGTAAACAGTTCTTCAGTAGAGCAGTTCAAGAAGGGAGCAGATAGTATTTTGCACACTCTGTAAAGAGTATAGTGCACTAAACATCTCTCTCCTTCCACTTCGAGTATCTCCTCGGAATGGACTGCAAGGTCTCTGAGATACTAGCTATTCCTTTTAACTTCTTGTAACTCTCTCTCTCTCTCTCATGTATTGGTCATAATTCTATATATTGAACATCTGTTTGTCAATGTCTATTTGTCAATGTCATTCATCTATGTATCTGTCTATATGTGTGTCTGTGTGTGTATTTGGACGTGTGTGTGTGTGTGTGTATTTGGACGTGTGTGTGTGTGTGTGTGTGTGTGTATTTGGACGTGTGTGTGTGTGTGTGTGTGCTAGCGCTGATGTCGTGTAGAGAGAGAGAGAGAGAGAGAGAGAGAGAGAGAGAGAGAGACTTACACACACACACACCCACACATCCCAAAGCATCAGAGTAATACACAATGCATGTTGTATTGTATATTTATTCCCAAAATAGTGGTAGTTCACAGATGGAGGATTTAAGGGGGAGGTAGTCGCTTTTCTGGATCCCCTTCTCCCTCATGTTTAGCATATTAGTTTTGACATTTTAAGACGTTTGCCCCATTAGTTTGGCGATTTTAAGACCTTTCGTCCCATTTATTTGTCAATATTAAGACTTTTCGTGCCATTTACTATGGGTTGCAGAGGCCGTGTTACATCGTTTTTCGGGAATAGCTTATTAACAAACAGTTGGATCAGTACGATATTTTGCCATAACTTGTTTCACACCGTCCCCTAATTTTTGTTAATATTGTGCATTACCAAAAGTGGATAATTAAGCCACTTGTCCCTTAGTCATGAGGTTAAAGTCACACTTGAATGACAAGGAAACGGACAAGGCTACCGTGGCGTACCTGTGAAACCACCAAACCCTATTATCGTCGTTATATTCAAGTTATCTGTCACTATCAAATATAAATATATACAAAATATGTATTTTTGTATATCTATATTTAATAATGCCAGATAAGTTGAATATAAAGACGATAATAGGGTTGGATGGTGGCTGATAACTACTGTGTTTGATGGAGGAGCAATAATGGTTTGGTGGTTTCACAGGTAAGCCACGGTAGCCTTGTCCGTTTCCTTGTCATTCAAGTGTGACTTTAACCTCATGACTAAGGATATTTATACATACATGCATTCATTTATTTATTTATTTATTTATTTGCTTATGGGATGATATATTTTGCAATGGCCTCCTGTATTTTAATCATTAACGTGTTGATTTTCATATTATGTTGTATTTTTTTGTTTTCATCTTTAAATACAAATATGAAGCTTGAATATATCGTGGATTTACAATATTAAGGGGAGATGGGCTGGTTTTCTGATCCCCCTTCTTCCTCATGTTTAGCCCCATAAATTTTCAGATTTTAAAATGTTTGCCCCATTAGTTTGTCGATTTTAAGATCTTTCGCCCCATTTTTTTGTCAAGATTTAGACCTTTCGTACTATTTCGTACTAAGTTCAGTTTTAATTTGAAGTTCAGTATTAATTTGAAATTGTTGTAATTTGAAGTTGTTTTAATTTGAAGTTCAGTTAATTTGAATTGACATGACATCGCTACGACGCGTGGTTGCCGAGTTATGATGATCTTAGCGGCGATAGTTAGCACCTCATTTGAGACTTATATGAGGCCTCCCGGATTCATGCCAAATTTGTTTTTTGTCTCATATGAGGCCTCCCGGATTCCAAGGGTTAAGAACATATATATATATATATATATATATTTTTTTGTAGTTGATGTATGGAAAATTATATTCGTAAATTCGTTCCCAGAGATATACTTCCATAATTAGAAATAGGTGAAGTCCGCGAATCTTACGAGTGGGTTAGAGACTATGGCACCCAAGAGTTTACATCCCGGTATATAATTGATCCTATGACTTAAGGGGAGATGGGCTGTTTTTCTGGCTCCCCTTCTCCCTCATGTTTAGCCCCATTCATTTTCAGATTGTATGACGTTCGGCCCATTATTTTGGCGTTTTTTTTTGTATACCTTTCACCCCTTTTCGTTGTCAATTTTAAGACCTTTCGTGCCCTTTTGGTGTCGATTTTTTTCCTGGCGAGCGAAAGCGAGCCTGTAATTGTGGAGGAACCGGCCTTCGGCCGGTGACATTATTCTACCGAAAATAATACAAATTTATCTAGTAGGTGAATCTACTGGATTTTTTTTTTTTTTTTTTTTTTTTTTTTATGGAGGTCTAGAGAGGAAACTAAACAATATATTATATAAATATATAAACCCCCAAAAATAACCAGTCTCCTTAACCCCTTCAGTACCAATGCGGATAAATGTAAAGTACTACATATCGGATACCTAAATGAGAAAGCAAACTATTCGATGAATGTGTTACGACCGGGCACTCGGGTACACTAGGGCTCTTACACAGGACTCGAGTATGGCTCGCTGCCACAACGGAAACACACGATCCCAACCCCAGAGTACTGCCAGCCGAACAAAAAACGCCACTACCCTCCAGAGTTCTATCTGCTATAACGGGGTATACAAGAACTCGGTACTAGCGTTTCACACAACAGACTAATAACAAGACGGGAGTTATCTAGTCTGGTCAACAATCAAACAAAGAAGAAAGTACTACAACACTAAAGAATAGTGTTGGCCGAAGCCGAAGTAATCCACCCTTGAACTAAGAACTTAAGAAGTCCTCCACCCTCTACTTCGGATCGGCACTATTACGTTACGTTAAACAATAGTCCTCGAGCATCAAGCAAGGAATCTTCTGATAAGTTAGATGCTTCTCGAATACTCATAAGAAGTAAGTATCGGATTTTGAACAGCAATTTAATGAATAACTCCCTGGTAATTAAAGGCTTTAAATTGACATAAGAAGAATTATAAGAATAAGCAATAGGATATGGCAAACATTAAGAAGAAGTACTCCGACAATGCACTGGCAATAGCCTACTAAGATTGTGCTCGTGGGCCACTAATCTCTGAAGTAGCTAAGCGTGCCACACATGAAATCAATAGTGCATAAACAATAATATACATAAGGAGAAGCTTCAATACTATGCTGTATCTGCTGGTCGAGCAAAGTCTAGCTGGGATATCTAAGGTTAGGAAACAATGGCTGAGCAAGCGGCTCGTAGCCTAGCGAGGTCCTTAAGACTGTGCGGCCAAATTACGTTAATTGACGGGATGCTCTCTTGAGAGATCCAGATCACTAGTATCTGGTTCTCTCCTGGCGATCCTCTCAAAGTCAAGCAAATGAGATAGCACAGTGTTGGGTGGCAGAGGCAAAGGCCCTCACTCGCAACACAGTGCTAAACTCCCACGGTACACAGTCAGAAAGACCACCTAGGCGTTCCACGTCTCCGTTGCAATTGTACTGGTTCAACCGCAACCTAGTACTCATAGGAAATCACAACTCAGAAACCCTATCCCAGTCTAGCATTGCCTAAACCAGCAGAAAACAGGAACATGAATAATCGCACACAGGGAAATGCATATACGAGTGCAACAAACATCAATCAATCCTATTCTAGTTAACCCTTCCAAAAATAGGCTATCTAACAGGCACTTATCTCGTGAGAACTCAAGCGATAATACTTTGGCTGACTAAATCTGCACCAAAGGGGTCATTGGTTAAAAAGGGACGAGAAGAGAAGAAGATAGGCTGTTCAGAGAGTAGAGAAAGTTCACATCAGTCGAAAGAATATGGATAGTTGCAAGGGATATGAGAAGTCGCTCTGCCTGATGAGTTCTAAGGAAAATGCGGCTAGACTTCCCTTTTTATACTCGGCCCTCTAGTGAGCATATCGCCAACTACTAAGGACCGCCCACTAGCAATCATTACGTAATATTCTCTCTCAATCTGGGATCGACAAAGGATTTCCCACGCGCTGAGAAGGAGGAGGGAGGAGGGAATTAGGCCTACCTGCAGCGTGGCGCACTCACTGTTCCCCCCGTTACGCACTCTCTCTCCTCTCATCATTACCAATAAGTCCCACACACAACACTTATAACTAATGATATAAAATAGAACTCGTTGACTCAGATGAAAACAAAATACATATTTATAATACTTATAGTACAACGGCTCACATAAACTAAGTTAGGAAACTCTACACAGACTACAGCCAAAGTTCCTGCCCTGACGATCCTAGCGAGAGTGGGGCCTGACTGGGCGTTCTGTACAGCATGCTCATACTCGACATGCGTCACACCTCCCCCAAGATTTCACTTGCTCAACCCTGAGCTAAAATCTGATATACAGAACCCCATCAAACCCCTCACATCCAGCGACCGCATGGCACTAAAACAACGCTGAGTTTATCACTAAAACACATCTTATAAAAAAAAATTCACATTTCATAACTCCTCCCAACAATAGTAAAAGACATAATATCATGCTCCCAGAGCGAGCTTACAGCAGCTCAGCCGTTTGATAGTTCGTGGACTACTCAAACTCTATAGGCTATGACAAACTTATACAATTATCTATAACAAAAGAAAGAGTTTTTTTATGATTTTTATATTTTAATATGTTTTTTCCGGCTGCACTATAAGGGCAGCCTATTTTCTTCTATACCAAACGCTCAACAATCCTGCTTTACGACCCAATACGCTGGGCTACAACCGCGAGCCAACAAGCACCAAGCGCAAAATACTATTCAAACTAAAGCAGGAGGCTACCCGTGTGTCAATCTACCCAGGATCATATACCCTTGAACGACCATCTGCAACCACGTTGTCACAATCGGCAATATGGCGTATGTCCAGGTTCTATACCAATAACCTTAGTGACCACCTGGTCAGCCTCATATTCCGATTGTGAAACTGGTCCAAGATCTTGAGAGGGTGATGATCTGGGTACTACAACGACCGGACCATAGGCTGGAACATAGACCTCGAAATGCCCCAGCGCATCATCGTCCTTTTCACTTTCATTCATCAGGTTCTGAAACGTTGCTAGTGCATTCTTAAGTCCGTCAGGCATAACATTGCACTGGTAGGTACTCCCGTCCACAACAAAACCACATACCTCTTTAGCACGCTCGGACAAAGTTACAAGCAACGACCACTCACGACATTCCTTATCCCTCAGACCCTTCGTCCACACGTAATCCAGCTCTGCTTGCACCATAGGCTGTCGAGCAGGATTTATACGGTAGGGAATTAAACTGAGCCTTGCACTATCTCCAGCCTGCATGTCGGATTCTACCCCATACATCAGGCCTGGAGAAGCAACAAACATGCGAAAGTACTGCCATAGCCTAGTAAATAACTGCCTTGCACTGTCTCCACGAACAACATGCCTAGTGCCCTCCCACAACCCAGCCGAGACCGCAGCTTCTAACCTGTAGTCTCCCTCCTTCTCCACCTTCGTCCCTAGAACAGCCAGGTCATGAGAGGGACAATCAGTACCACCCGTGCAGTCACTCCCACAGTTCATTATTGCTAAGGCTTCCCCGCCGATACCGTACATGCGCACCCCCGCATTCCTTGTGACGACATCTGCCTGCGCAGCATCACCGCTTTCAGCGACATGGCCAGATACAGTCGGTCTATGGTAGGGCTGTTGCATTAGACTAGAGCAGCGTTGGGAGGCTATGCGACGACCGGGCACTGCGATACCACAGCCGACCTTACCAATCTGCTCAATGTCCTCCTTTTGACCACCACCCTTGGCAGCCATGGGTCGACCCTGACCTGGCAACCATGCCAAAGCCTCGTCGCCCACCTTAAACCACCGAAACAACGAGGCTAACGGTCTTTCAACAGTCACGTGACCTGCCCGTGGAACATCTTGCACCGCCCGAGTTGTGAGACTCAGGGGCTCGGCACAACCAGTGGGGTATGAACCGAGCTGGTGCTGGAGTGCTGCACACTGCTGCTCAGGCAGGTGCTCTAGCGCTTCCACAGCCACCAGACTCGTGTCCCCCGCCCACGGCTCCGCCGAGACATAACAATCCCTACTCTCCTCCACCTGTGCCCTACTGCCCCCCTCTCCTTCTCCACCTTGGCCGCGGCAGACCAACGCAGGGACAGTAGGCTGCTCAGGTGGTTGCCTCACAAACTCCTCCAACAGGTTCACATGACATGCTTCCCCGTCCTCGTGTTTAATCTCGACAGCACCATTACCACACTTCTGAACTTCCGGATCCTCCAACTGCAGTTTACAAATATCTGAGGGAACCAACCCGTCCAGATGCTTCCGAAGCAACCCAAGTCCTCCCCCAACATCAAACTGAGCAACCCTTTTTTCTCTCCGTGTGCAACGTTGCTGCCTCGGAGTCTCTTCCTGCCCTACCTCCTCACTAGCTGTGACAGGTCCTGGGGCCTCTCCAGACTCCAACATAGGTGCCAATACTAAATCACCCAGGAGAGCCGCCGAGTCAAAACTCTTAAAACCAACTCCAGCTTTAGCCTCCTCCTGTTGATCGTTCCTCTGCTGGTCTGAAGACGGAGGACTAGGCTGTGACACTTTAGCTGCCCGAGCTCGGGTGACAACACACGCCATGGGTTGTGTCTGGCACCGCTCGACCCACTCTTGCTCTTCCCCACTCACGTCGGCCGGCCTCTCGGCAACGACTAAGGGTAGAACCTCAGAAGCGGACATTGCAAAGTCGTTGCCGAGAAGAAGGTCGACGCCCTCCACTGGCAGTTTCTCCACAATCCCGACATCCAATTCGCGTGTCACACCATCCACCTCCAACTCCAACCACACCAGCGGGTATGACCGAGTTGCATTAATACCCTGCACCACTACCACCCGAGCCACATTTATAGGGTAGCCAGTCAAGTTATTCATCAGAGTCTGGGAAGCACCTGTATCACGCAAGACCTCTACTCCATGCTTGCGCCCCGCCCACATCACGCAACCCCGTCCTCTATGGTCGCAAAAAACATCCTGAGCAGGGTTCGAGCCTCCCAGGTGCTTCTGCATTGGCTGTGCCTCAGCCTCTGACGAACTGCCCCGGGCAAACTCAGAAAACTTCGGAGACACACCAATGTTGCAGGCCAAAGACACAGCTGCTGTAGGTGGTTTGCTAGGACAGACTCTTGCAAAGTGCCCCTTTTCATGACAATGATAACACTCCAACTCCCCTCTGGGCTTCCCTTGGTACTGGGAAGGGCCCGGCCCCTTCTTAAATGGGACGGTGCTAGTCTTGTGGTCAGTCTTGGTATCATAGCTCTTGTACTTGTTTGCATAATGTATATCACTAACTCGGGGGGGTGGGGCGTCACGCCCCTTGTTACCTGCCTCACTACGCTGGGCAGACCCGCACCCACGAATTAATGATAGCCGGAGGTCAGCCATCTCAGCTGCCTCCTGTAGAGTTTTTGGATTCTTTTCTTTAATAGTTAAAGTCATATCTGCACCAGTACACTTATAAAACTGCTCGAGCAGAAACAGCTCAGTCAACTGTTCGGCCGTCTCAGCTTTCTCAGAACGTGTCCAGTTTGTAAGTGCATCTTTTAAGTCCCGGGCATGTTCAAGAAAGGTCGCCTCCCTAGTCTTTGTAACACCCCGAAACTTCAATCGATATGTTTCTGGTTGCAACTCGTATGCCCGTAGGACAGCTCTCTTCAATTCTGGGTAGTCAATGCAAGACTCTAAAGGCAGTGCATCATAAGCCTTCAGACCCTTACCCGTAAGTCTTGAGGAGACCAGAGCTGCCCACTTCTCTTCAGGCCAATTATGCTCCCTACACTTCTTCTCAAAACGATTAAAAAATTCTGTGACTTCAGTTTCACTAAATGCCGGCACCAATTTGACTAAGTGAGACAAGGACTGTTCTCTTACTTGGCCCTCACGGCCCATCCGAGTCCCTGTCGACTCTGCACGAGTCTTATCTAAATCTATTTGAGCACAATATTTCTCTGAGTCGTATCTAAGCTCAGCCTCGTGTCTCCTAATCTCAGCCTCAATCTCCTTCTCACGCCTCCTAGACTCAATCTCATGCTTCTTCGTCTCAATCTTAGCCATCTCAAGTTTAAATATCATATCTGGAGACAGGCAGGAAGAGGGAGCTGCCACTACTGAAGGAGGGGGGGCAAGAACTGGGGAACCACCATACGCACCGCCCGAGGGCACTCCAATCTTCCAATTCTCATCCCTCTGTGGGAGAGTGCTAACCTCCGGCAACTGAGTGGACGGCACTGTGGGAGTCGAGTGAGAGGGGATCTGGGGAGGAACCCCCCCAAACGCCCTCTCCTCCGAAACCCCATGTCGCCCACGCAACACCCAGGAAATCAGCTCCCCCTTGGACATCCCTCCTACATTGGATAGACCCAAAACCTTGGCTATCAGGTGCAAGCCATAAACATTCACCCCAGTCAGCCTCTCCTCCGTCACATGGTACTGCTTACTCACAAAAAGTCTAGCATCCTCCTCACTAGTTACTAACGGCACCTCCTCAAATGGCATCTCTCGCTCCTCGTCAGTACTAGGACACGACATACTGAAGTTCACAAAAAATTCTCGAGACAAAAGTGTTAAACTCCCTTATGTAAGCACTAATTACTAAATTAACTGGAGTCTCTTAAATGCTCTCCTAATTGCCTTACAAAAAAAAAATATTCTTCAATATGTACGCTAAAGTACGAACAAACAAATGTTGTACAACTCTGCAAAAAATTATACTGTTCACAAAATCCTAAGCAAGGTCGCCATTTGTTACGACCGGGCACTCGGGTACACTAGGGCTCTTACACAGGACTCGAGTATGGCTCGCTGCCACAACGGAAACACACGATCCCAACCCCAGAGTACTGCCAGCCGAACAAAAAACGCCACTACCCTCCAGAGTTCTATCTGCTATAACGGGGTATACAAGAACTCGGTACTAGCGTTTCACACAACAGACTAATAACAAGACGGGAGTTATCTAGTCTGGTCAACAATCAAACAAAGAAGAAAGTACTACAACACTAAAGAATAGTGTTGGCCGAAGCCGAAGTAATCCACCCTTGAACTAAGAACTTAAGAAGTCCTCCACCCTCTACTTCGGATCGGCACTATTACGTTACGTTAAACAATAGTCCTCGAGCATCAAGCAAGGAATCTTCTGATAAGTTAGATGCTTCTCGAATACTCATAAGAAGTAAGTATCGGATTTTGAACAGCAATTTAATGAATAACTCCCTGGTAATTAAAGGCTTTAAATTGACATAAGAAGAATTATAAGAATAAGCAACAGGATATGGCAAACATTAAGAAGAAGTACTCCGACAATGCACTGGCAATAGCCTACTAAGATTGTGCTCGTGGGCCACTAATCTCTGAAGTAGCTAAGCGTGCCACACATGAAATCAATAGTGCATAAACAATAATATACATAAGGAGAAGCTTCAATACTATGCTGTATCTGCTGGTCGAGCAAAGTCTAGCTGGGATATCTAAGGTTAGGAAACAATGGCTGAGCAAGCGGCTCGTAGCCTAGCGAGGTCCTTAAGACTGTGCGGCCAAATTACGTTAATTGACGGGATGCTCTCTTGAGAGATCCAGATCACTAGTATCTGGTTCTCTCCTGGCGATCCTCTCAAAGTCAAGCAAATGAGATAGCACAGTGTTGGGTGGCAGAGGCAAAGGCCCTCACTCGCAACACAGTGCTAAACTCCCACGGTACACAGTCAGAAAGACCACCTAGGCGTTCCACGTCTCCGTTGCAATTGTACTGGTTCAACCGCAACCTAGTACTCATAGGAAATCACAACTCAGAAACCCTATCCCAGTCTAGCATTGCCTAAACCAGCAGAAAACAGGAACATGAATAATCGCACACAGGGAAATGCATATACGAGTGCAACAAACATCAATCAATCCTATTCTAGTTAACCCTTCCAAAAATAGGCTATCTAACAGGCACTTATCTCGTGAGAACTCAAGCGATAATACTTTGGCTGACTAAATCTGCACCAAAGGGGTCATTGGTTAAAAAGGGACGAGAAGAGAAGAAGATAGGCTGTTCAGAGAGTAGAGAAAGTTCACATCAGTCGAAAGAATATGGATAGTTGCAAGGGATATGAGAAGTCGCTCTGCCTGATGAGTTCTAAGGAAAATGCGGCTAGACTTCCCTTTTTATACTCGGCCCTCTAGTGAGCATATCGCCAACTACTAAGGACCGCCCACTAGCAATCATTACGTAATATTCTCTCTCAATCTGGGATCGACAAAGGATTTCCCACGCGCTGAGAAGGAGGAGGGAGGAGGGAATTAGGCCTACCTGCAGCGTGGCGCACTCACTGTTCCCCCCGTTACGCACTCTCTCTCCTCTCATCATTACCAATAAGTCCCACACACAACACTTATAACTAATGATATAAAATAGAACTCGTTGACTCAGATGAAAACAAAATACATATTTATAATACTTATAGTACAACGGCTCACATAAACTAAGTTAGGAAACTCTACACAGACTACAGCCAAAGTTCCTGCCCTGACGATCCTAGCGAGAGTGGGGCCTGACTGGGCGTTCTGTACAGCATGCTCATACTCGACATGCGTCACAAATGGCACTCAGCTTAAGAATGTAAACAGAGAAACCGATCTGGGAGTAACAATATCGAGTAACCTAAAACCGAGTCAACAATGTTCAGAAGTTGTTAAGAAGGCAAACAAAATAATTGGCTTTATAGGCAGGTCATTTGAGCATAAATCCAAAGAAGTTATCCTAACCCTTTACAATTCCTTAGTCCGCCCTCTTCTGGAATACTGCGTTCAATCCTGGTGCCCTTATTACCAAAAAGATATAAACAAGCTAGAACGAGTTCAACGTAGAGTTACCAAAATGATACCTAGCCTAAAGAACAAACCATACGAAGAGCGTCTTAGAGAATTAAATCTATTTCCTTTAACCCAGCGCAGATTAAGAGGCGACTTAATTCAAGTGTTCAAAATCATCAAAGGCATCGACAATATGAACTGTAGTAAGTACTTCACTATCGACCAATCTAATTACACGCGGGGAAACGGTTGCAAAATTATTGGTAAATCTTTTAACTCGCACGAATCTAAGAATTTCTTCTTCAATCGAGTTGTCAACTTGTGGAATGGGCTTCCCCGAAACGTTATAGACTGCATCACCGTTGATTCATTTAAACTCCGCCTAGACAAATATCTCGCATCAAACCCGCGACTGACTGCGTTTGTAAATGAATAACTTTATTTTATCCCCCCCTCAGTTACTAACCCATCTGTCCCCTACTAACTTCCTAATCCTGCCACGGACAATAGTTCCAGGGCAGTAATTCCCTTTCCAATGTTCCCTTACCCACTCTAAACCACTGTTTGGACACTTGATCCTCAGTGTTTTGGAGGACAAGCAACCTAGAAGGGTCACTGGATCTGTTGTTGCTTGATTTCCTTTGTACTCCTTTGTACTCCTTTGTACCAGTGACGTCCTTTGGTAATATTCTGGCAACTATGCGATGATTTTATTCAGTTTAAGAAGGGCCTCCAGTAATTAATAGGCTTCAAAGTATCTTAAGGGGATGTTTTTAGCTTGTTTCCTACTCCTCCAGCAATCTAAAAATGTCACCCCCTTGACCCCCTCTCAAGATAAATTTGTACATTTTTCGGTAGAAAAATGTCCCGGCCAAAGGCCGGTTCCTCTTAAATTACAGGCTCGCTATCGCTCGCCAGGATAAAATCGACACCTGAATGGCACGAAAGGTCTTAATATGGGGTGAAAGTTCTTAAAATCGCTAAACTAATGGGGCAAACGTTTTATAATATCAAAAGCAATGGGGCTAAACATGAGGGAGAAAGGGTCCAAGAAAAAAATCCCTCAAGTTGAGATCTGCCCTTAATTAACCCATTTTACTACCACATCTCCTTCTAAGCTACCCAAGATCGTCTAAATAGAACTAGAATACAGTATACAGTATATAATTATATAAAACACTGTACATATATATTTGGATATATTTTTGTCTGGATGGGATTGGCAAATAGTAGTGCAAAGTAGGAAGGTGAAGGGGAGGGCGTTGGGACGGGGAGTGTAGGGCCCTCATCAAAGCCCCCCTTGGAGTCGCCACCGCGTCTAGACAACTCCATGGACTACGGGAGGCTGATGGCCATGGAGGAGAGGCACGGGGTGGGTAGGGCCTTAGAGAAGAGCCGTTCGTACTGGGGGACGCCGAGTCTAAAGGTCCCCGTGGTGGGGGCGAGGGCAGCCATTCCCATGGTATAAGGGTCCCTCAAGCGGGGGATGACACACTTCACCAGCCTCAGCACCACCCGTACCATAAACCCCTCCCCACACTACTCTCGCTCCACCACCCGTACCATAAACCCCTCGCCACACTACTCTCGCTCCACCACCCGTACCATAAACCCCTCACCACACTACTCTCATAATCGGTTCTTGTACGGTAAGGTTCACGTTGCGTCCATCTCTGAAATGATGTGTGTTGTGCTTGGGGTATTTGTCATCGTGGTGGGTCTGGCTTCGATATTTAACTGAGTGCTAAGTACTCAGTGAAATATCGTAGCTGTATTTTATATATCTTTCTAATTGCTTCTTAATATTAGCTATCATATTATGTATGAAAAATACAAACCATTATTATAAAGTAGACATGCTGTTTTGCCCAAAATCAAAACGGCATACCCTACTCTGCGATGGGTTACCATCATCACTACTAATACCATCATCAATCACAATTAACATAATCACTACTACTGCCATCATCACTACAACTGCCATCATCACTACAACTGCCACAATCATCACGAGTACTGTCATCATCACCATTACTATGATCATCATTACTACTACAATTACAATTATCACTACTACTCTCACCATAATCACTGTCCATTGTCACTAGGCATCTTAATCATATCATCATTGATACTACAACTATCAACCATCATTACTAATATCATCACGACCATCTTACAATCATCATTACTACTGTTAACATCATCACTACTACTATAACCATCATCATTACTACTGTCACAAATATTACCATAATTTATTCTACTGTCACCATAATAACTACTACTGCCATCATCACCATTACTATGAACTTCATCACTACAAATTTCACCATCCTCACTACTACTCACCAACATCACTAATACTCACACCATCGTCACTACCATCATCACTACTGTCATTATTATCACTACAACTATCATCATTGCTTGTCACCATCATCACTACTATTATGACCATCATTACTACTACTGTCACAATCATATCTACTACTGTCATCATCATCAATACAACTACAACCATCATCACTACAATTATCACCATTATCACTACTATCACCATAAATCCAAATATTACTACCATCACTTCTTCTAATGCCAACTAGGCTAAACTAACTTAACCTAGCAAATACGTAGCGAGATGTTTTCGCTCCCAGAACGCCATCATTGCTGGGGGGGGGGGGGGGGGGGGGGGGGCAAAACCATATTTTGGACCTAAAATCATAACTATTGCATAAATTCAAAAAATCTTTTTTGACTGACTTTTGCATTCACGCAACAAATGTTCGTGTGAAATTTGGTGAAAATCCGTCCAACGGTCTGGGAGGAATTCCGAGACAGACGGACGACGACGACGCCGACGACGACGACGACGACGACGACGATGACAGACATTTTTTCGTGTGGTACCCACTATACGGGGGGGTGGGGGGGGGGGGACGATACCAAACTCTGCTTACCCAGAGTTGATGAAGCCCTCCGTAGGGGAGGTGACGTATTGTTTCTAACCTGTCTGTTGGTGTGTGCGTGTGTTCCCCGTAGGGACACACACATCATAGTAGGGATTATGATGGTGAGACAGACGGACAGACACACGACGCAATGATTATAATAGTACTGGGGGCTACATGCAGTAATTATCACCAGTATCACCAGTATCACCACCACAAACACCGTCAAGTTCACTACTATGAACACACAGATCCTCACTACATGGCCACCACCATCATCACTGCTGTCATGTGTGTGCCCCTACAGGAAACACACGCACATACCGACAGACAAAAGTGCACAGACGGACAGACACACGACACAATGATTGCAATACTACACCACCCTCCGGGGGCTACGTAATAATATATAATACAAGTACAAGCGCCAGTAGAGAGTTGTTGTTGCGGGGGAAACAAAGTTGTGAGAAAAAGTGCCCGTGTGAATCCGTCTTTAGTTTTGTTTTCGTTTTTTTTTTTTTTTTTTTTTGCTCCCTAGAGAAGTAGAGGTAAAGGAAGGTAGAGAGATAACGAAGGCCAGTAATGTCACGAGACTTTATATTTTAGTGCAGCAGAACTGTTATGATGAGATAGAGAGAGAGGTATGTAGTAACTTAATGACTAAGACCCCTTGGCTAGAAAGTGGGTGGATATATGTCTGTCTGTGTGAAGGTAGAGCGAGAGAGAGAGTAAGGTAGAGGGATAACGAAGGCCAGTAATGCCACGAGAGCTAATATTTTAGGACACTGTTACGATGAGAGAGAGAGAGACGGAGAGTGTGTGTGATAAAGAGAGAGAGAGGTAAAGGTAGGTAGAGGGATAACGAAGGCCAGTAATACCACGG
>JBAKBP010038109.1:0-16549 GCA_037953745.1 Lithodes maja
AGAATAGGAGTGCTAAGTGAATTTTATATGTCTGTCATGGATCCTCGCCTGTGCTACGCATATTTTATATTGTGATTATTTCATGTATCAGTGTAAGGTGTATTATTGAGTTTTGTAGTAAGTGATCATTAATAAGAAAACTCATGTGTGTATTCAGTATTATATTTATCCTTTACAACTTTTGTGCATGTATAGTTTGGCTTTAGTTTCTCCAGTCAAGTAAGAACCTATCTTTGTCCAATTAAACCTCAGTAAAAAAAAACTGGCATAACAGGTATACCTCCTTAAAATTTTGTAATTTTAACGGACACAAGATTACTTTTCCTCTATTAGAAGTATTAATTGTAATAGTTGTAGGAATGTCTGTCAATTGAACTTTCTTTTATGAAGAACGAAAGCAGTTGATCGATTCCTTTTGCAGCATATCACACACATAAATTGTTTGCCAAATGCACCTGTATCTGATTCATAACAATTGCATCACAGTCACCGAGTATTGTTTAAAACAGTATAATAATTTTGTTAGATAAGTTTGGTTATATAGTCCAACACTGATATATATATATATATAACAAGTGTCTAGGCACACACACACACATACACTGTTCCAAACATATTTACCAGACCTACAACTCCCATTAATTTTCGCTCATCATAACTGTACCGTCAGCAAACAGTAGTGCAGGCAACTTCCACTCATTTCTTACCCTTATCAGCAGAACACCAACATCCATTGCTCTTCCTTGTATTTCTTTCATGACTCCATCCATATATATACAGTATATTGAACAACCATGGGGATATCACATCCCTTGCTTTAATCCAACACTCAGATCAAAGAACTCGCTATGTTCATTCTCCACATGTACTGATGCCTTTGCATCCTCATACATAATCTTCACTGCTTTCAGCAACTTGCCTTCTACTCCAAATATTCTCAGTACTTTCCATAGACCTTCTCTACCAACTCTGTCATAGGCCTTCTCCAAGTCCATAAATGCAGCATACATCTTTTTTTCCCTTCGCCAGATATTTCTCCAGAACACATTTCAAGGCAAAGATCTGGTGTACACATCCTCTTCCCTTCCTAAACCCGCCCTGCTCATGGCGGATCGCCGGCCACGGAAGCAAAAGTCATTCCATGGGAAATCAAAGAAGTACTGCTGAAGAGCCTCCCAGTCGGCAGCGCCAAAGTGACACAAGCGCCGCCGATTGGGAGGATTGGGTGGCAGTACTGGAGATATAGGACAAGTGACGGATATTATTTTATGGTCGGGGGAGCCAAACGGAGAGAATTGATTTACAGTATAAGCAGAAGGGTTAGATGTTAGAAATAAGTCAAGAATGTTGGGCCGATCTCCGAAGCGATCAGGGATACGGGTGAGTTGCTGGACTAATTGCTCTAGGTCGTTTAAGATAGAAAAGATGTAGGCTTGTTCACCAGGTTGGTCAGTGGAAACAGAGAAGAGCCATTGGTGGTGGTGAACATTGAATTCTCCTAAGATGGAGATTTCTGCAAAAGGAGAGATAGATAGAATATGTTCCACTTTAGAAGTTAGATAGTCAAAGAATTTTGGATAGTTAGTAGTATTAGGTGAGAGATAGATAGCGCAGACATATTCAGTTTGAGAGTGACAAGAAAGCTTTAGCCAGAGAGTTGAGAATTCAGAAAAATCTAAGTTGGGAACACGAGAGAACGCAAGATTGTTGCGTACATAGCCGCAACATCCACCTTTGGCTCGAAACTGAAGATAGAGATAGTAGGAGGATACAGAGAAGGGTTTGCTGTCAGTAGTCCCAGACAACTGTGTCTCGGTGAAAAAGAGATGATCAGGGTTGGCAGAGGAGAGGTGGTGTTCCACAGTGTGAAAGTTAGAGGAAAGGCCACGAATGTTTCAGAAATTAATAGTAAGAGTAGAAGGTGGTGGTCCAGAGCATTTTAGCGAGTCATTACCAGGGAACAGACTAATGGGGGCATATCTGGTCCCCCCCACTGGGGAGTCCGAGGCGGGTTGAAGTTTCGTCATATTTTGTTTTCTTTGGAAAAGTTAGTGTAGTATGTAAGGTGTTTGTAGTATAATGTATTGATAAGAGGAGAAGGTTTTTTGGTGGGCAGGGTGGGGTTGTCCTCAATATTGATGAGACACTGAAATGATCAGCTAGGGAGGCCAGGTGGTGAAATAGGAGTTCAAGTGGTCCTTATCAGTCACCTAGCACTCCCCGGGAGTACCGCCCTGTTCGGCTGGCGTCTACAGCCTCCTCCTAACAATTCTGGAGGTGGGATTCCCAGTCCCAACCTCCAGGAGCTATCTGCGCCACAAAGTGACGGGTTGAGGGGTCGCCACATCCCTACGCCCTATGCCTTTTGTCTCCCTCACGCATATATATAGTAAATATATGTGTATATATATATATATATATATATATATATATATATATATTGATTGTTACGTCCATCGAAACTCCGAGCCTGCTCAACCCTTCGTGAAACCTTATCCAACCAACCCCACCTCTACATGGAGCTTCAAAGCACCACACCAGTTCCATGAACCTTTGTAAATAATTTTAATTGATCGTTAACTCGCCCCCACACCACAAGGGGGCGAGTTTCTTTTCTTAGTTACCAGCTCTTTCTCGAGTCGATGAGTAGTCTTATTTTAAGACTGACTTCAGTGTTACTTGGACTATAGCTCGGGGTGGTGTCTCTGTGATAACCCGATATTTTGTGACGATGGAAGTACAGTCGGGTTGTTGCATGCCTTCTCTTCAATCTACAACTAGAGGGCAAGGGACTGGAGTTTTCGCAGAGAGGGTCCAGTCCTGATGTTATTCTCGACTTGCAGTGTGCTGGCTTAATCATCCAATAGGGTTGATAGCCTCTGAAGTCCTATTTTAATAAACAAAAACAAAAAATACAACTAGAGAGTGTGACGACTAGGCTGAAAATCCTCATTGACCGGGATTGAGAATGTGATTATATTTCAATGTCTTAATTTCATGTCTTTTCTTTAGAATATTTGTTTATGTATATTTTATTATTGTAAGAGTTATAACTAATATTTAACTTTTTACTTTTAATAACATTGCAGATAATTTTATTAGTAATTTAAAATTCCTTTCTATTATTTAACACCCTACGAGCGGCCTAGGCGGTAATTTATATGTACCGCCCAGCGGGGGGTTTTGGCCATAAATGGGGTTGTTTCCATGCTCTTTTTCATGCATAAACAAGACCCAGAGCGTAATACAAGTATGTTTCCCTGAAAGGGCGTAAATTGAGCTTTCCAATGACACCTGAACCATCCTTCTACAATCACTGGTTGTCTTGCAACGATCGTGCAACCGAAGGGCAAAATGGCTAAAATACGGTAATTTTCTTACATTATTACGTGTGTAGCGAGTGAGTGAGGGTGGAGGAGGGTGCAATAAATCTCAGTTGGTCCACGGCGGCCGTGGCGAGCGGTCAGGCGGTAACCTATGCTCCTCCCACAGCTCCGCTCTCTCTCAGACCACATTACGTGCTCAAAATTGCACTCGACAATAGCCGGGTGCTGCCACATAGGCCATATTTATTTCACTCGACTATAGTCGTGTGCCGCCAGTTATGGGTTAATATATAATTTCTTGTAATTATGTTAATCTCTAACTTTATTTTAATAATAATATCTAGGCTACATTATGTCTTGGCTTTGAAATCCTATTAGAATAGGCATTAATGAAACTTGGTTGGTTAACACTTTTGATTGATTGATATTTTTTGTATTGATATTTTTTATTGTCAAAAGGTACATACACAATACAAATTATGGTACATATATTAATTAGTGAGGCAAGTGCAGCTAGCTAAGAAGTCGTTCATATTAGCTAGCTATATAGGCCTAAGCATAAATAAAATATATGAAGCTAAACAGCACAAAGTTGTTTGACAATTATTAGATGTAATCAAAAATATTCAAGCTATAATAATTTGTTTTGGTTCTTACTAAATTATAAAATTGATATGTGACCTACTCAGTATGCTAAAATTAATTACAGATAAGGTAAGTATACATAGAAACAAAAAACTGTTGCTTTCAGATACTGCAATTAAATGCTAGTATTGATTAAGGAAGCTTTGTTTGATTTTAGTTGTAAATGAAAATAAAGATTCGTGTGTCTCATAGATTCGTTCAATGTGTTTCACAATTTCGGGCCCATGCAATGTAGGCTACGTTGTCCAGGTGTTATTCTATACTATAGTAAGGTAGTCGTAATGACTCCTTGGATCTTCGTGTGTTAAAATTGTGTCATTAAAGGGGAGCGTCCACTATGGCCCAAACTGGTGTGGATTGGAAAATCTGAAATTGAGATGTTTATTGCAGCAGTGATGGGAACACTGTAGGAGTGATGTGGCAAAGTTTTAAACTCTTAAAATAAAATACCCTAAATACAGGGTCCCCCCCCCCCCACTCACGACGTATATGTGGTATCGTGGTATGAACGATAGTAGCCAATTCAATCGCGTTATTATGCACAAATATAGACAAATGACAGTCAACAGAGGTATCTGGCACCTCAACTGAACCTGGGAGAGTGAGGGTGAGTCCCTAGACCTCATCATCTAAGCCATCATCGTCATCCAAGCCATCATCATCATCCAGATGAAAAGACATGCACAAACATATTATATATTCAGCACTAAACAGATCTAAGCCATCCAAACCAACCCTAACACAACCTAGCGTAATCTAAAGTGGCCTAACTTGGCATAAATGAGGTGCGCGATTCATGACGCCATTGGCGCCAAATAGGGGGTCCAGGTGACATATTATTGACTTAGAGCTAGAAAATTGCACTGGGTTTTAGTGCCAGAACATGTATCAAATCAATCAAGAGCAAACAGTTGCAATAAATCGTCATTTGAGAAAGGAATCGTTGGGTAATGGAAACATTTAGTGTTTCGCCTTTTTCTCAAAACTAATGTTTGTTTAGCATTTGTCCCTATACAAATGTATTTTTGGTCCAATTTTAATAAGTAAGTTATCATTGGAAATATGTGAAAACATGCAATATATCTGTTAGACGGATTTTTGATACACCAATAACAATTTTGACAGGAGGCTTGCAACCTTTCACAACAAAAATATCAGCGGCAAAACTATAGGTATAGGGTGTATCAAATATCCGTCAAACATATTTATTGTATTTTTTCTCCTCTTTCCAATGATATCCTATTTATTAAAATTGGACCCAAAATAAACTTGTTATAGCGATTGGAAAATGTGCAAGAATTGCGAAAATCCGAGGTAGTGAAAAACTATTGGTCCGATTTGCTTCATTGTTGGATATGTTATTCCTAGAAGTGGTATCTATCACCTGTATAACAATGTAAATGATCGGACTATTTTGAAAAACATGGCGGACGCTCCCCAAGTCAAAATTGCCATCCATGGGTAATTGTTGATTTAGATCTTTATATACAAACTGACTGCTTGTGAAAAAAGAGTATAATTTGATTTCAATAAACCAAGATCTTTATATATAGGTCCAGTGTGAGCATTATATGATTGATAGGTAATAATTCGTAATATATTTTTTCTAAACTAGAAATATGGCGACTAAATAAGTTATATTAGCTGCTCCCCAGATAGTAGCACAGTAAATAATATGAGGATAAATTAAAGCTAAATTAATATGTTTTAGTGAGTTGATGTTGAACGAATCTCTTGTTTTATAAACTATTCCATTAATTTTTGATATTTTCAATTTTATGTCATATACAGAATGTGTTTTCCAGGTCATTGCACTGTCGATGGTAACACCAAGAAATTTAGATTCCTTAACCTGCTCAATAATGTGTTCATCGATTTTAATGACAATATTGGGAAATTGATTAGAGTTAAAATGAGTCACTAAATAATGAGTTTAACCTAGATTGAGCGTTAAACTGTTTGATTTAACCCTTCCAGCCCGGGTGTCCTTTTATAAGGACACCGCGGCAGATGGGCCGGTACCCGGGTGTCCTTATAACAGGCTGTAAGCTTGAAAGCCTATTAAGCTTGGTCTGAATGCCGTGCGTCCGACGCATGTAAACAAAGCCGGTCATTGCGTCACCGCACCTCCGAAAACAAGAAGGACACGTCGGATCAATGTAGTTGTTGTATGATATGACGAAATTAGTGTCTGAAAAGCTCCGATAATGTCAACATCGCGGCAAAATTCGCTCCACGGAAATCGTCATCACAACTGAACCAGTTGACTTAGAGAGCTCTACTCAACGCGTCTACAGATTGGAAACCGCACTACATTTAGGGATGCGTGGGAAATTTCTAGCAATTAAAATAACAAAGATACGATAGCCTAGGCCTAGAAGTTTTTCGGCCAGATCGCCCGGATATGACCTCCGTCCTTTTGTAAGGCAGCCCGGGTAGGAAGGGTGTGACGCATGTCGAGTATGAGCATGCTGTACAGAACGCCCAGTCGTGCCCCACTCTCGCTAGGATCGTCAGGGCAGGAACTTTGGCTGTAGTCTGTGTAGAGTTTCCTAACTTAGTTTATGTGAGCCGTTGTACTATAAGTATTATAAATATGTATTTTGTTTTCATCTGAGTCAACGAGTTCTATTTTATATCATTAGTTATAAGTGTTGTGTGTGGGACTTATTTCTAATGATGAGAGGAGAGAGAGAGAAATTGCGTGGCGAGGACCAGTGAGTGCGCCACGCGGGCAGGTAGGCCTAATTCCCTCCTCCCTCTTCAGCGCGTGGGAAATCCTTTGTCGATCCCAGATTGAGAGAGAATATTACGTAATGATTGCTAGTGGGCGGTCCTTAGTAGTTGGCGATATGCTCACTAGAGGGCCGAGTATAAAAAGGGAAGTCTAGCCGCATTTTCCTCAGAACTCATCAGGCAGAGCGACTTCTTATATCCCTTGCAACTATATATATTCTTCCGACTGATGTGAACTTTCCCTACTCTCTGTACCGCCTACCTTCTTCTTTTCCCGAAACCCTTTTTAACCTCAATGACCCCTTTGGTGCAGATTTAGTCAGCCAAAGTATTATCGCTTGAGTTCTCACGAGATATATGCCTATTAGATAGCCTATTTTGGAAGGGATAACTAGAATAGGATTGATTAATGTTTGTTGCACTCGTATATGCATTTCCCTGTGTATGATTATTCATGGTCCTGTTTTCTGCTGATCTAGGTGATGCTAGACTGGGATGAGGCTACTAGAGTTGTGATTCCCTATGTGTATTAGGTTTTGTTGAACCTGTACAATCGCAACGGAGACTTGGAAAGCCTAGGTGGTCTTTCTGACTGTGTACCGTGGGAGTTTAGCGCTGTGTTGCGAGTGAGGGCTTTTGCCTCTGCCACCCAACACTGTGCTAACTCGTTTGCTTGACTTTGAGAGGATCGCCAGGAGAGAACCAGATACTAGTGATCTGGATCTCTCAAGAGAGCATCCCGTCAATTAACGTAATTTGGCCGCAGAGCCTTAAGGACCTCGCTAGGCTACGAGCCGCTTGCTCAGCCATTGTTTCCTAGCCTACTACATCCCAGCTAGACTTTGCTCGGTCAGCAGATACAGCATAGTATTGAAGCTTTCCTTATGTATGTTATTGTTTATGCACTATTGATTTCATGTGTGGCACGCATAGCTACTTCAGAGATTAGTGGCCCACGAGCACAATCCTAGTAGGCTATTGCCAGTGCATTGTCGGAGTACTTCTTTTTTATGTTTGCCATTTACTACTGTCTATTCTTCTAATTCTTCTTATGTCAATTTAAAGCCTTTAATATTAGTTAATTGCCAGTGTGTTGCTTATTGAATTGCTGTTCAAAATCCGATACTTACTTCTTACGAGTATCCGAGAAGCATCTAACTTTATCAGAAGATTCCTTGCTCGATGCTCGGGGACTATTGTTTAACGTAACGTAATAGTGCCGATCCGAAGTAGAGGGTGGAGGACTTCTTAAGTTCTTAGTCAAGGGTGGATTACTTCGGCTTCGGCCAACACTATTCTTTGGTGTTGTTGTATTTACTTCTTTGTTTGATTGTTGACCAGACTAGATAACTCCCGTCTTTTTATTAGTCTGTTGTGAAACGCTAGTACCGAGTTCGTGTATACCCCGTTATAGCAGATAGAACTCTGGAGGGTATTGGTGTTTTTTGTTTGGCTGGCAGTACTCTGGGGTTGGGATCGTGTGTTTCCGTTGTGGCAGCGAGCCATACTCGAGTCCTGTGTGAGAGCCCTAGTGTACCTGAGTGCCCGGTCGTAACAAATGGCGACCTTGCTTAGGATTTTGTGAACAGTATAAATTTTTGCAGAGTTGTACAACATTTGTTTGTTTGTACTTTAGCGTGCATATTGAAGAATATTTTTTTTGTAGGGCAATTAGTAGAGCATTTAAGAGACTCCAGTTAATTTAGTAATTAGTGCTTGCATAAGGAAGTTTAACACTTTTGTCTCGAGAATTTTTTTGTGGACTTCAGTATGTCGTGCCCTAGCACTGACGAGGAGCGAGAGATGCCATTTGAAGAGGTGCCGTTAGTAATCAGTGAGGAGGATGCTAGAGTTTTTGTGAGTAAGCGGTACCACGTGACGGAGGAGAGGCTGACTGGGGTGGATATTTATGGCTTGCACCTGATAGCCAAGGTTTTGGGCCTATCCAATGTAATAGGGATGTCCAAGAGGGAGCTGATTTCCTGGGTGTTGCGTGGGCGACATGGGGTTTCGGAGGAGAGGGCGTTTCTGGGGGTTCCTCCCCAGATCCCCTCTCACTCGACTCCCACAGTGCCGTCCACTCAGTTGCCGGAGATTAGCACTCTCCCACAGAGGGATGAGAATTGGCAGATTGGAGTGCCCTCGGGCGGTGCACATGGTGGTTCCCCAGTTTTTGCCCCCCCTCCTTCAGTAGTGGCAGCTCCCTCTTCCTGCCTGTCTCCAGATATGATATTTAGACTTGAGCTTGCTAAAATTGAGGCTAGGAAGCAGGAGAATGAGACTAGGAAGCATGAGATTGAGTCTAGGAAGCAGGAGAAGGAGATTGAGGCTGAGATTAGGAGGCACGAGGCTGAGCTTAGGTACGACTCAGAGAAATATTGTGCTCAAATAGATTTAGATAAGACTCGTGCAGAGTCGACAGGGACTCGGATGGGCCGTGAGGGCCAAGTAAGAGAACAGATCTTGTCCCACTTAGTCAAATTGGTGCCGGCATTTAGTGAAACTGAAGTCACAGAATTTTTTAATCGTTTTGAGAAGAAGTGTAGGGAGCATAATTGGCTTGAAGAGAAGTGGGCAGCTCTAGTCTCCTCAAGACTTACGGGTAAGGGTCTGAAGGCTTATGATGCACTGCCTTTAGAGTCTTGCATTGACTACCCAGTATTGAAGAGAGCTGTCCTACGGGCATACGAGTTGCAACCAGAAACATATCGATTTAAGTTTCGGGGTGTTACAAAGACTAGGGAGGCGACCTTTCTTGAACATGCCCGGGACTTAAAAGATGCACTTACAAACTGGACACGTTCTGAGAAAGCTGAGACGGCCGAACAGTTGACTGAGCTGTTTCTGCTCGAGCAGTTTTATAAGTGTACTGGTGCAGAAATGACTTTAACTATTAAAGAAAAGAACCCAAAAACTCTACAGGAGGCAGCTGAGATGGCTGACCTCCGGCTATCGCTAATTCGTGGGTGCGGGTCTGCCCAGCGTAGTGAGGCAGGTAACAAGGGGCGTGACGCCCCACCCCCCCGAGTTAGTGATATACATTATGCAAACAAGTACAAGAGCTATGATACCAAGACTGACCACAAGACTAACACCGTCCCATTTAAGAAGGGGCCGGGCCCTTCCCAGTACCAAGGGAAGCCCAGAGGGGAGTTGGAGTGTTATCATTGTCATGAAAAGGGGCACTTTGCAAGAGTCTGTCCTAGCAAACCACCTACAGCAGCTGTGTCTTTGGCCTGCAACATTGGTGTGTCTCCGAAGTCTTCTGAGTTTGCCCGGGGCAGTTCGTCAGAGGCTGAGGCACAGCCAATGCAGAAACACCTGAGAGGCTCGAACCCTGCTCAGGATGTTTTTTGCGACCATAGAGGACGGGGTTGCGTGATGTGGGCGGGGCGCAAGCATGGAGTAGAGGTCTTGCGTGATACAGGTGCTTCCCAGACTCTGATGAATAACTTGACTGGCTACCCTATAAATGCGGCTCGGGTGGTAGTGGTGCAGGGTATTAATGCAACTCGGTCATACCCGCTGGTGCGGTTGGAGTTGGAGGTGGATGGTGTGGCACGTGAATTGGATGTCGGGATTGTGGAGAAACTGCCAGTGGAGGGCGTCGACCTTCTTCTCGGCAACGACTTTGCAATGCCCGCTTCTGAGGTTCTACCCTTAGTCGTTGCCGAGAGGCCGGCCGACGTGAGTAGGGAAGAGCAAGGGTGGGTCGAGCAGTGCCAGACACAACCCATGGCGTGTGTTGTCACCCGAGCTCGGGCAGATAAAGTGTCACAGCCTAGTCCTCCGTCTTCAGACCAGCAGAGGAACGATCAACAGGAGGAGGCTAAAGCTGGAGTTGGTTTTAAGAGTTTTGACTCGGCGGCTCTCCTGGGTGATTCAGTATTGGCCCCTATGTTAGAGTCTGGAGAGGCCCCAGGACCTGTCACAGCTAGTGAGGAGGCTAAAGCTGGAGTTGGTTTTAAGAGTTTTGACTCGGCGGCTCTCCTGGGTGATTCAGTATTGGCCCCTATGTTAGAGTCTGGAGAGGCCCCAGGACCTGTCACAGCTAGTGAGGAGGTAGGGCAGGAAGAGACTCCGAGGCAGCAACGTTACACACAGAGAGAAAAAAGGGTTGCTCAGTTTGATATTGGGGGAGGACTTGGGTTGCTTCGGAAGCATCTAGACAGGTTGGTTCCCTCAGATATTTGTAAACTGCAGTTGGAGGATCCGGAAGTTCAGAAGTGTGGTAATGGTGCTGTCGAGATTAAACACGAGGACGGGGAAGCATGTCATGTGAACCTGTTGGAGGAGTTTGTGAGGCAACCACCTGAGCAGCCTACTGTCCCTGCGTTGGTCTGCCGCGGCCAAGGTGGAGAAGGAGAGGGGGGTAGTAGGGCACAGGTGGAGGAGAGAAGGGATTGTCATGTCTCGGCGGAACAGTGGGCGAGGGACACGAGTCTGGTGGCTGTGGAAGCGCTAGAGCACCTGCCTGAGCAGCAGTGTGCAGCACTCCAGCACCAGCTCGGTTCATACCCCACTGGTCGTGCCGAGCCCCTGAGTCTCACAACTCGGGCGGTGCAAGATGTTCCACGGGCAGGTCACGTGAATGTTGAAAGACCGTTAGCCTCGTTGTTTCGGTGGTTCAAGGTGGGCGACGAGGCTTTGGCATGGTTGCCAGGTCAGGGTCGACCCATGGCTGCCATGGGTGGTGGTAAAAAGGAGGACATTGAGCAGATTGGTAAGGTCGGCTGTGGTATCGCAGTGCCCGGTCGTCGCATAGCCTCCCAATGCTGCTCTAGTCTAATGCAACAGCCCTACCATAGACCGACTGTATCTGGCCATGTCGCTGAAAGCGGTGATGCTGCGCAGGCAGATGTCGTCACAAGGAATGCGGGGGTGCGCATGTACGGTATCGGCGGGGAAGCCTTAGCAATAATGAACTGTGGGAGTGACTGCACAGGTGGTACTGATTGTCCCTCTCATGACCTGGCTGTTCTAGGGACGAAGGTGGAGAAGGAGGGAGACTACAGGTTAGAAGCTGCGGTCTCGGCTGGGTTGTGGGAGGGCACTAGGCATGTTGTTCGTGGAGACAGTGCATGGCAGTTATTTACTAGGCTTTGGCAGTACTTTCGCATGTTTGTTGCTTCTCCAGGCCTGATGTACGGGGTAGAATCCGACATGCAGGCTGGAGATAGTGCAAGGCTCAGTTTAATTCCCTACCGTATAAATCCTGCTCGACAGCCTATGGTGCAAGCAGAGCTGGATTACGTGTGGACGAAGGGTCTGAGGGATAAGGAATGTCGTGAGTGGTCGTTGCCTGTAACTTTGTCCGAGCGTGCTAAAGAGGTATGTGGTTTTGTTGTGGACGGGAGTACCTACCGGTGCAATGTTATGCCTGACGGACGTAAGAATGCGCTAGCAACGTTTCAGAACCTGATGAATGAAATTGTAAAGGACGATGATGCGCTGGGGCATTTCGAGGTCTATGTTCCAGCCTATGGTCCGGTCGTTGTAGTTTACCCAGATCATCACCCTCTCAAGATCTTGGACCAGTTTCACAATCGGAGTATGAGGCTGACCAGGTGGTCACTAAGGTTATTGGTATATAACCTGGACATACGCCATATTGCCGGTTGTGATAACGTGGTTGCAGATGGTCGTTCAAGGGTATATGATCCTGGGTAGATTGACACACGGGTAGCCTCCTGCTTTAGTTTGAATAGTATTTTGCGCTTGGTGCTTGTTGGCTCACGGTTGTAGCCCAGCGTATTGGGTCGTAAAGCAGGAGTTGAGCGTTTGGTATAGAAGAAAATAGGCTGCCCTTATAGTGCAGCCGGGAAAAACATATTAAAATATAAAAATCATAAAAACTCTTTCTTTTTGATATAGATAATTGTATAAGTTTGTCATAGCCTATTGAGTTTGAGTAGTCCACGAACTATCAAACGGCTGAGCTGCTGTAAGCTCGCTCTGGGAGCATGATATTGTGTCTTTTGCTATTGTTGGGAGGAGTTATAAAATGTGATTTTTTTTTTTTAAAGATGTGTTTTAGTGATAAACTCAGCTTTGTTTTAGTGCCATGCGGTCGCTGGGTGTGAGGGGCTTGATGGGGTTCTGTGTGTCAGATTTTAGCTCAGGGTTGAGCAAGTAAAATCTTGGGGGAGGTGTGACGCATGTCGAGTATGAGCATGCTGTACAGAACGCCCAGTCGTGCCCCACTCTCGCTAGGATCGTCAGGGCAGGAACTTTGGCTGTAGTCTGTGTAGAGTTTCCTAACTTAGTTTATGTGAGCCGTTGTACTATAAGTATTATAAATATGTATTTTGTTTTCATCTGAGTCAACGAGTTCTATTTTATATCATTAGTTATAAGTGTTGTGTGTGGGACTTATTTCTAATGATGAGAGGAGAGAGAGAGAAATTGCGTGGCGAGGACCAGTGAGTGCGCCACGCGGGCAGGTAGGCCTAATTCCCTCCTCCCTCCTCCCTCTTCAGCGCGTGGGAAATCCTTTGTCGATCCCAGATTGAGAGAGAATATTACGTAATGATTGCTAGTGGGCGGTCCTTAGTAGTTGGCGATATGCTCACTAGAGGGCCGAGTATAAAAAGGGAAGTCTAGCCGCATTTTCCTCAGAACTCATCAGGCAGAGCGACTTCTTATATCCCTTGCAACTATATATATTCTTCCGACTGATGTGAACTTTCCCTACTCTCTGTACCGCCTACCTTCTTCTTTTCCTGAAACCCTTTTTAACCTCAATGACCCCTTTGGTGCAGATTTAGTCAGCCAAAGTATTATCACTTGAGTTCTCACGAGATATATGCCTATTAGATAGCCTATTTTGGAAGGGATAACTAGAATAGGATTGATTAATGTTTGTTGCACTCGTATATGCATTTCCCTGTGTATGATTATTCATGGTCCTGTTTTCTGCTGATCTAGGTGATGCTAGACTGGGATGAGGCTACTAGAGTTGTGATTCCCTATGTGTATTAGGTTTTGTTGAACCTGTACAATCGCAACGGAGACTTGGAAAGCCTAGGTGGTCTTTCTGACTGTGTACCGTGGGAGTTTAGCGCTGTGTTGCGAGTGAGGGCTTTTGCCTCTGCCACCCAACACTGTGCTAACTCGTTTGCTTGACTTTGAGAGGATCGCCAGGAGAGAACCAGATACTAGTGATCTGGATCTCTCAAGAGAGCATCCCGTCAATTAACGTATTTTGGCCGCACAGCCTTAAGGACCTCGCTAGGCTACGAGCCGCTTGCTCAGCCATTGTTTCCTAGCCTACTACATCCCAGCTAGACTTTGCTCGGTCAGCAGATACAGCATAGTATTGAAGCTTTCCTTATTGTTTATGCACTATTGATTTCATGTGTGGCACGCATAGCTACTTCAGAGATTAGTGGCCCACGAGCACAATCCTAGTAGGCTATTGCCAGTGCATTGTCGGAGTACTTTTTTTTTATGTTTGCCATTTACTACTGTCTATTCTTCTAATTCTTCTTATGTCAATTTAAAGCCTTTAATATTAGTTAATTGCCAGTGTGTTGCTTATTGAATTGCTGTTCAAAATCCGATACTTACTTCTTACGAGTATCCGAGAAGCATCTAACTTTATCAGAAGATTCCTTGCTCGATGCTCGGGGACTATTGTTTAACGTAACGTAATAGTGCCGATCCGAAGTAGAGGGTGGAGGACTTCTTAAGTTCTTAGTCAAGGGTGGATTACTTCGGCTTCGGCCAACACTATTCTTTGGTGTTGTTGTATTTACTTCTTTGTTTGATTGTTGACCAGACTAGATAACTCCCGTCTTTTTATTAGTCTGTTGTGAAACGCTAGTACCGAGTTCGTGTATACCCCGTTATAGCAGATAGAACTCTGGAGGGTATTGGTGTTTTTTGTTCGGCTGGCAGTACTCTGGGGTTGGGATCGTGTGTTTCCGTTGTGGCAGCGAGCCATACTCGAGTCCTGTGTGAGAGCCCTAGTGTACCTGAGTGCCCGGTCGTAACAAGGGTTAATCCAATTTGAAATTTTGCTAATTCCTTCAGAAATTTGGTTTGATAATTCAAGAATATTATTACCCTGTAGATAAATATTGGTATCATCAGCAAAAAATAGAAATTTTATTTTAGTGCTTGAATTTACAATATCATTCTATCTATCTATCTATCTATATGCTCAGGTCGAATCCCCATTTTTCCTATTTTTAATTTTATTTCCTATTTTATTCTATTTTATTATTTTTTCTTTTCTTGGGGGTGGCAATACCATTAATAAACACATTAAACAACACCGGACCAAGTACCAAACCTTGTGGGACACCATACTTCATATTCCTGTATTCAGAACTAGTGTTATTGAAAAATACAAATTGTTTACGGTTACTTAAATAACTCTTAAACCAGTTAGGGGTGGGCCTCGTATTCCGTAATTCTCTAGTTTTGTTAATTGAAATATTATGGGGTATGGTGTCAAAAGCATTTGATAGATCACAAAAGACAGTCAATTGGTATGATGTGTCTAAAACCTTGTACATTTCCTTAGAGAGTTGGTAAATGGCATACTCAGTTGATGACCTAGGACGAAAACCAAACTGGCATTTAGTTAGGAGAGCATTGGTTTATAAATATTTTGTTAGCATGGAGCAGACAACTTTTTCAAATATTTTGCTAAATATTTTGAGTAGGGAAATTGGCCTATAGTTTTGGGGGTTGGATCTGTTTGAATATATACTATAAAACTAGCTAAGAACTGGAATACTAATGAAGTAACAATTTAAGAAAAGATGAGAATAGTAGCCCTATAAGAAACCAATCCTTAACATAACTATTGTGACGCATGTCGAGTATGAGCATGCTGTACAGAACGCCCAGTCAGGCCCCACTCTCGCTAGGATCGTCAGGGCAGGAACTTTGGCTGTAGTCTGTGTAGAGTGTCCTAACTCAGTTTATGTGAACCGTTGTACTATAAGTATTATCATTATGTATTTTGTTTTCTTCTAAGTCAACGAGTTCTATTTTATATCATTAGATATAAGTATTGTGTGTGGGACTTATATACAATGATGAGAGAGAGAGTTATGTAACGACGGCCAGTGAGCGCGCCACGAGGTGTGTAGGCCTCACTCCCTCCTCCCTCCTCCCTTCCTCCCTTTCAGCGCGTGGGAAGTTCTTTGTCGATCCCAGATTGAGAGAGAATATGACGTCATGATTGCCAGTGGGCGGTCCTTAAGTAGTTTGAGATATGCCGCTAGAGGGCCGAGTATAAAAAGGGAGGTCTCGCCATGCTTTACTCAGAACTCATCAGGCAAAGCGACTTCTCATATCCCTTGCAACTATCCATATTCTTCCGACTGATGTGAACTTTCTCTACTCTCTGAACAGCCTATCTTCTTCTCTTCTCGTCCCTGTTTAACCTCCATGACCCCTTTGGTGCAGATTTAGTCAGCCAAAGTATTATCGCTTGAGTTCTCACGAGATAAGTGCCTGTTAGATAGCCTATTTTTGGAAGGGTTAACTAGAATAGGATTGATTGATGTTTGTTGCACTCGTATATGCATTTCCCTGTGTGCGATTATTCATGTTCCTGTTTTCTGCTGGTTTAGGCAATGCTAGACTGGGATAGGGTTTCTGAGTTGTGATTTCCTATGAGTACTAGGTTGCGGTTGAACCAGTACAATTGCAACGGAGACGTGGAACGCCTAGGTGGTCTTTCTGACTGTGTACCGTGGGAGTTTAGCACTGTGTTGCGAGTGAGGGCTTTTGCCTGTGCCACCCAACACTGTGCTATCTCATTTGCTTGACTTTGAGAGGATCGCCAGGAGAGAACCAGATACTAGTGATCTGGATCTCTCAAG
>JBAKBP010038110.1:0-16547 GCA_037953745.1 Lithodes maja
GGTGTTTGTGTTGTTGGTGTGTGGGAGTCATGTTTGAGTGTGAGGGGGTATTCTTGTGTGGGAGTGTTGTTGGTGTGTGGGAGTCATGTTTGAGTGTGAGGGGGTATTCTTGCGTGGGAGTGTTGTTGGTGTGTGGGGGTCATGTTTGCGTGTGTGAGGGTATTCTTGTGTGGGAGTCATGTTTGAGTGTGTGGGGTATTCTTGTGTGGGAGTGTTGTTGGTGTGTGGGAGTCACGTTTGAGTGTGTGTGGGTATTCTTGTGTGGGAGTGTTGTTGGTGTGTGGAGGTCATGTTTGCGTGTGTGAGGGTATTCTTGTGTGGGAGTGTTGTTGGTGTGTGGGAGTCATGTTTGAGTGTGTGAGGGTATTCTTGTGTGGGAGTGTTGTTGGTGTGTGGGAGTCACGTTTGAGTGTGTGGGGGTATTCTTGTGTGGGAGTGTTGTTGGTGTGTGGAGGTCATGTTTGCGTGTGTGAGGGTAATCTTGTGTGGGAGTGTTGTTGTGTGTGGAGGTCATGTTTGCGTGTGTGAGGGTATTCTTGTGTGGGAGTGTTGTTGGTGTGTGGGTGTCACGTTTGAGTGTGTGGAAGTCATGTTTGCGTGTGTGAGGGTATTCTTGTGTGGGAGTGTTGTTGGTGTGTGGGAGTCACGTTTGAGTGTGTGGGAGTCATGTTTGGGTGTGTGAGGGTATTCTTGTGTGGGAGTGTTGTTGGTGTGTGGGAGTCATGTTTGGGTGTGTGAGGGTATTCTTGTGTGGGAGTGTTGTTGGTGTGTGGAGGTCATGTTTGCGTGTGTGAGGGTATTCTTGTGTGGGAGTGTTGTTGGTGTGTGGAGGTCATGTTTGCGTGTGTGAGGGTATTCTTGTGTGGGAGTGTTGTTGGTGTGTGGGTGTCACGTTTGAGTGTGTGGAGGTCATGTTTGCGTGTGTGAGGGTATTCTTGTGTGGGAGTGTTGTTGGTGTGTGGGAGTCACGTTTGAGTGTGTGGGAGTCATGTTTGGGTGTGTGAGGGTATTCTTGTGTGGGAGTGTTGTTGGTGTGTGGGAGTCATGTTTGGGTGTGTGAGGGTATTCTTGTGTGGGAGTGTTGTTGGTGTGTGGGAGTCATGTTTGGGTGTGTGAGGGTATTCTTGTGTGGGAGTGTTGTTGGTGTGTGGGAGTCATGTTTGGGTGTATCTGGATGTTCTTGGCATCTGTTATGTTAACACCCACGTATAGCACTCCCTGTTCGGCTTGTGCAAATAGCTTCCTCTTATTTGTGGCTGTGTGTGTTGTGTGTGAGGGTTGTTTGTGGGTGTCTGTGTGTGTTGGTGTGTTGTTTGTGGATGTATTGTTGGTGTTTGCATATTTGTCTGAATGTGTAGATGTTGTGTTTGTATCGGGATTGTGAGAGTTGTGGCGAGTTTTTTTTTTTTTGTTCTGCGTAAATGAAGATGTACTCAAGATTATGTCCATCTGTTTGTGTTGGGACTGTGTACTGTACAGGGCTACGGTGTGTATTTACTGTGTGTATGAGAGAGAGAGAAAGATATATATAGAGAGAGAACGGGGGGGGGGGGTACGATAGTAGATAAATGGATAAAACTGCATACACGGTATTTACCTTATAAAATTGTGAATAGTTCAGTAGATATAATTAGTATAATACTTTGGCATCTACAGATTTGTCCTTATCTAATATACATCACCAGACAATGGCATAAGTATAATAATAAACATTGTCTGCTTGAAATCTGAGTCACACTATCACTTTTCCGCACACCTCCTGTATGGCAACTTTCTTTCTTCCGGTAACTTTGATCGGACACCTCGAAAATAAAGTTGTACAAGAAGTAATTAAGACCCATGACATAATAAACAATACACCTTAGGCCTAGCTGAATCAGAACATTCCCATAAATAAGTTGGTGATTAATTGTAGCCTGAAATATCATCCATGTGACTCCTAAAGTCCCTAATGATTCCATGGGCCATATTCCGATAATTCAGTTATTGATGCCATCCGATGAGGCAAATTTTCGTCATACACTCCAATATACGGTTCATAAGTGAATACACTAACTTGCGTAGGAACAGAAATAACATGTTTAACTCACACGTGGGTGGCATCAAGGTAGTCCCCCGATGAATGAAGTTTATTGAAACTCTCGTGTCTCCCAGTTCCTCTCTCTGAAATGGCAGACATCAGATATGCAGTTAAACAGTGTTAAGTTTACATGCAAATGCTGCCACTTGATCAGCATGACCGAGTTAATTAGACTGGTTGATTACACTGGTTACAGATAATATTCAACCACAGCCATTCCATCACAATTTCAGTGATTCAAATAGGTTATACACCATCAAATAAATATATATGTTGATAGTGGTTTGTTGACAGGTGTTGGGCTCCCTCCCTGTGGTAGGATCCTGCCAGGCAACTATTGCCACAGCTACAGTCTCATACATATCATATAATCCTCTCACTCTACATAATGATGGAAGAAAAGAATAGTAGAATTACAAGGTGATCTAATCAACATGTTCACACTTTAAGAACACATTCTCAATGCATAAAAATGAACATGTTACACAATGACTCTCCTGGTGAGTTTTAATTATTTTGGAGTTAATACACATTTGAGTGTTGTTGATACCTAGAAAACTAATAACAATAATTCTGGAAAAGAATAGTGTGTGACTGGCCCAGCCCAGTAAAAGAAGAAGGCTAGGACGGGGTCATATAAACCCCACATCCGCCCCAGAGCAGCAGAATTCCCGAGCCTCGCTCCCTGTAGCTCAGGCTAAACCCTCCCCTAACCCACCCTCTGCACAAACAGTCACCACTCCAGGAAAAAAGGGCTGTGGCTAACGTATATATATGTTCTATGTAAAAAAAAAAAACCTACACTGCAGTCGACTTATAATACTCATTGGTATTACCGGCTGAGTTGGTAGAACCACGCTTCCAGGAGGCCCTATACTCTGTGTGCTCTGTACATTGGTTAATGGAGGGGTGTGTGTACAATGAAGAGGTGTTTTAGAAGCTGAAAATCAACAAAAACATGGCCACTTCATATAATTGTGACTGCTAAATCCCAGATACAAATATGAGATTCATTCAACATTCCATCCTGTAAACAAATACATATGATAAAATAACTGCAAATATCATCCAGTTATCGTGAGTGGAAGTGAAGGAGAAAATTGAATATTTTCACTCGTGAGTGAAAGTGCGGGGGCCTGCTATTTAGTGACGAAAGAAAAAGTATTGACCGATTTTCCTGGGTGGTGTGGAGAGGTAGTGAGGGGCTGGAGGCTGTTATAGATATAATTCGACCCAATCTGTTCATTGGAGCTAATTCCAATTTGCTCAGTGTTACAGTTATGGCGCTAGGGCGACTTATAATAAGCAGAATTAGCGGGAAAATGGCCGCTTAATTGGATTCTTACCTGTAGAAGCACTAAAAGGGTTAAACAAAGAACATTATACCTCCATGTGGGTTTGTGACATATATACCACTTACAAATGTGAAGTTCATTTCATTTTACAGGCCGAAACTTATACTGTCTAAGAAACACATTAGTTGCTAGTATAACTAGTTATTGCATAGAGTTATCACAAGTGGAAAAAGACTAGAGGTGGCAATATTATGCTTGTTGAGGGCCCGCATTTGCTGGGTAACAAGAAACTTCCCCCCCCTCCCTCCCAAGGCCACATGAGCTATGAATAACTAGACTTGTGTATGGAGCATTTTTAGTTACATTTTTTCAATGGGAATAGTCTCCTTCCGTTCACTATGATACTTGTCGCACTAGGGAGAGTTATCCGTTTTTTTTTAGCTGGAAGCACCAGACAATAGAGTATTCCTCCTGACATGCTGGGTGTGAAGGGAATTTAACCCTCCCGAAAATCCCCAGGCCCAGTGGTGGTGCCTGGCGCGGGTTCGAACCCTGGTTAGGGACCTCAGTAGGTTTTACCAGACTGGAGCAGTTTCGAACCCTGGTCAGGGACCTCAGTAGGTTTTTACCAGACTCGCGTGCTAACCCACTGTGCTGCCACGGACATACAATAGGATAGCAACCTTAGTTCTCCTTCAAAGAACCAGGTGATAGTCTCGTGGCGATTCACGAGGTGGGTTTCTTAGACTTCGCCACCAACGACTATTTTACGGTATCCCAGACGTCAACTCTGGTAGTTTTGTGGTTGCGGATTTTTGCGGGTACAGGGTATTACACTTCCTATATAGAACTAGCCGCAAGGAAGAGTTTAGTCAGAAGCTGCTATACGAACCTGTGTGACATCATTGCTTTCAACTAGTGTAAGACAAAGCGCAACTAGTGCAAGACAAAGCGCAACTAGTGTAAGACAAAGCGCAACTAGTGTAAGACAAAGCGCAACTAGTGTAAGACAAAGCGCAACTAGTGTAAGACACAAGTATACCCAAACCCGGCAATTCTATCCGAAATCGACTAAAATATAGTGTTAAAAACGTGTACTATATTAGCAATAAATACCGCTTACTTTAACAAAAAATTGTACTCAAGAATTCTAAATCATGTTTTCTAAAGATTCGACGGTCATCTGAAGTGATCACGTGCGAACTATGGCAAACACCACCACCACCATCACCTTCGGACACAGGTTTTTATTAAGAGATTGTCGCGAGATTCCTTTCTTCCCAGTTCTATTTTCTTAGCCTCAGATGTAGGGGTTCAGTTATCATGTAGGAATAGGTTTTTACATGGTGTAAAAACCTATTACTACAATCATACTCACGGAGGAAAGAGTATATGGCGTGTCAACTCTTATGGGGGATTCTGAAACCAAGATAATTATATAGCTTGGTTAATAGATGGCGCTGTGGTCGCCGGTGTGTCGTCTGTCTGTTTACAACATATGCCAGGAACGATGCGAGGGGGTGTGAAGGGGTGTGGCGGAATATACAAACATGGCCCCAAACGGTGGCCAACGCTGTGTGATATGCGGGAAAAAATAAGACGAACTGGCCTTGACATAAGATTCCGTGTCTTCCCAAAAGTATGAAACAATCAGCTGCTAAGGGAGTGATTATATTTTCACATGAAAATATATTGTGCATAGTTGTATTTTATTGTGTATTGGTTACAATCCAAAATATATAATGGACTACCGGACACCTGTTTGTATGTAACGTTGCCTTGCCTATTTCTCTCTTATTCATCAACTATTATACATAATAAATATATAATTGAATTATTTTAAATGTTTCAATGTCACTTGCATGGTGTCCACCGGAATATGTGTAATTATTGATAATGTCAATAAGGGTAATTCTCCGAGACCAACTGTTTACGAATCTGCACGTAAGAGCTGTGTGTGATTAGGTTACTGCAAAATGTTAACTTATTCCGACAGAGAGGTCAGAGGAAATACAGTTATTTAAATATTATAAGATAAACCTACGTTATTGTGTATCACAGCCATTTACACGCATATATGTGTAAAACGTTTATGTGGCACATTATCAGTGTTTGAATTAATTGCATGTTGTTAAGGGGTATTTCATAATGTATTACATTCCAATTACCTCATGGATAATATTAATGGAACTTTTGGTTATTAAACATAATTAAAACTAGACACAATATACAAAGATAAACAATACTAATATACACCCCAAATCTGCCGTTCAAAATACCTGTCGTTACCTAAAGGGTGGTGCAGCTAATACATAATTTTATCAGTTATATTACCCTACATAAGTTTTGTTTTAAACCTATTGTATTCCCATTCTCTTATCAACTAGCTTGGCCAATAGATGGCGTGCATGTAATGCTTTCGCAATTATACTGTGGAGTTGACACTCCGTATATTCTTTCCTCTCTGGATCATACTACAGAAGTTAGGGGTTCATTTGTAGGAGGGCTTTTTATACTTCACATTACCTGATACGCTTACCTTTTCTGGTTCTTTGTTAAACTATATGATAAGTTCTCGGTGTCCTGGAAATCACCGTAGCACACTCACACTTAATAAACTAAAGATAAACAGACCACACACCTTCACACAACACAGCCTACGACGACAGAGAGCTGAGTGGGCAAGGCGTGTTCTTCAGAGATATTTCTTAGGTTTGCAGTATATTTTTCTAGGTTTCGTTCCTAAATGCTTAGGTCTTCAATATAGCAAGGCCAAACGACACTGCTTCAGTCTGACTGTAAGCATAAATGTGTATATCAGTGAGGAGTTTTCGCATGCCTAAAAACGTAATATACTGCTAAGTTAATCTTAAGCATTACTAAATTTTAGAGTACAACCGAGGCATTTATAGCTTGTATAATATTGGCTATAAGTCCTCGCATAGCTAGATGTTTTAGTAATAGATAAATATACATATAAATAATACTAAACATTTCAATATGTCGAAATGTATCTATATTAATTACTCATCGCTGTAAGTTTTATTTATCATCATTTTGGACCATAATGCAGTAGGTCACAGGGTATAAGTTCGATCCCCGCTAGAGTGTTTTACATATTGTGTACTTATAGTCTCCCAATCATTACTTGCATAACTGTACATTAATTAAAGGTGATGTACATCACCATCAAGGGTACATGTAGATCACTATCACTTGTAAATGTTAGCACATGAGCATCGTGATCAAACTGAGTATCATATTATTGAAAGCTTTATCAACAACCACTCCAACACCACAACATTCCCCATGCACTTCTGTACTCATCATATACTAACCATATACTTTGGAAAGTAGACAGAATTAATATAAACACCATGTGAGAATGAGTACTTTATTGACAACGTTCGCATATAGCTTCACCATCTTCTTCTTCTTCTTTTGAACCCGCCCGCAGACCGCGCAGATCCACAGGGCTGACCTTTGTATCGGTACTGGCTCATAAACGTTAGTAAGAGGGAAAGTTTAGAGTAGAAGGATAGTAAAGGGACAGTTTTTTAGACCTACCTATCACGTCATCCTTCCCCCTCCCTCCCACCGCTCCGTCCCCCCCCCCCCCCCCCCTTACCCATTTTGCTTCCTCCATATCTTTTCTAGTATCCTCTTCATCATCTGCATGTCTTGCGTTTCCATATCTTGTGTTAGCCCCAGCAATGCCACTACCCCTCTGTCGTCTTTCTGCTTTAATTCCTCCCACCCCATTTCCCCAACTCTATTCCTCGTGTATCTCTCCAACTCGTTTCTCTCCTCATCATATTTTGTACACTCCGTTATTATGTGTTCTATGTCCTCTACTATTGGGTCTCCTCCCATTTCGCATTGATTACAGTGCGGTCCCATTCCGTTCCATCTCCTTGTTCTTTCATTTGTTTCTAGGGATCCTGTCCTTGCTTTAACCCTTCTTTAGCGGCGCGCAACATAAGTCGAGTTAAATAAAGCTGGACTATGTGGCGGTGCTCGACATATATCGTGTGGCAATTTCAGCACGTAATGTTGCTGAGAGAGAGAGAGACAAGTGGTGGCAGGAGAGTAGCGAGCGTATGACTGCTCCAGACCACCGCGGCGAACCTACTGACACGAATCCCACCTCCTCCCTCCCTCTCTCACTCGCTATATACGGAATTGTATGGGGAAAGTGCCTAATTACATGCTTTTTGCACTCGCGTTGCACGGTTTTTGCAAGAAAACTAGCCATCATAAAAGGATCGTTATGGTGTCATTCGAAAGCTCTGTTTATGCCCTTTCAGGGATAGATACTTGTTTTACGTTCTGGGTCTTATTTAGGCATGAAAATGATCACGTAAACAGCCCTATTTTGGGTAAAAACACCCCGCTGGTGGCTACATATTATATACCGCATAGGCCGCTCTTTAAGTGTTAAACAGCAATTTAGATCCCCATCCTCCATCATAGAAAAAGGGTAAGCAAACATTCTTCTTCACTGCCATCAAAGACTGGAACGACCTACCCCAGTCAGTCCGTGAAAAGAAAACACTGTATTCCTTCAGACGTAGCCTGAAGGAACACCTGAACCGGACAGCTGCGAGAAGGGAGCACCAAGCTTATGTCTACTACTAAATACGACATAAGAGATAGACAAACCAAACTGAAATTATTACTGATTAGGGATTACTGATATTTACTATAGGATGTAAGTTATCTTAAAGGTGGGGGCTCATGGGTTGAGATAAACATGGAATGATAATCGCCAAGCTGTACATAATTATCTTGCAAAATGGAATGGCACTGAAATAATTATTAACAATGGTATAAAGGATTTTGTGGATCGTCTATACCGGGCCTGTGACGTCACAAGAGTGTAAGTCCACCATCCAGTCTAGGCAAAGGATACTGGTGTGACGTCACTATGACGTCACAGGCCCGGTATAGATGATCCGCAAAATCCTTTATACCATTGTCAACTAGTTTGGTATCGCCCCCCCCCCCCCCCCCCCCGTATAGTGGTACTGGAAAAAAAAATTTGTCGTCGTCGTCCGTCTGTCTCGGAACTCCTCCTAGACCGTTGGACGGATTTTCACTAAATTTCACACAAACATTTGTTGCGTGAATGCAAACGTCGGTCAAAAAAAGTGTTTTTGAATTAATTCAATAGTTATGATTTTAGGTCCAAAATATGGTTTTATCACCCCCTCCCCCCTCCCGGACCCCCCCCACCCAGCAATGATGGCGTTATTTGTGTGTGAGCCCCGAAGGGGTGCACACATTAAAAACGCATTCGTTCTGGGGGCGAAAACATCTCGCTCTGCATTTGCTAGGTTAAGTTAGTTTAGTTGGCATTAGAAGTGATGGTAATAATAGTGGGATTGATGGTGATTGTAGTGATGATGGTGATAATAGTAGTGATGATGGTTGTAGTTGTATTGATGATGATGATAGTAGTGATGATGATGATAGTAGTGATTATGATGACAGTAGTAGAAATGATGGTGACAGTAGTAGATATGATGGTGACAGTAGTAGTAGTAGTGATGATGGTCATAATAGTAGTGATGATGGTGACAAGTAATGATGATAGTTGTAGTGATAATGATGACAGTAGTGATGATGGTAGTGACGATGGTGTGAGTATTAGTGATGATGGTGATTAGTAGTGATGGTGAAAGTTGTAGTGATGATGACACTAGTTGTGATGATGAAGATCATAGTAATGGTGATGATGGTAATACTTGTGACAGTAGTAGTGATGATGTATGATGTTATATAGTATGATGTTAACAGTAGTAATGATGATTGTAAGATGGTGGTGATGATAGTAGTAATGATGGTTGATAGTTTTAGTATCAATGATGATAGTAGTGATTAAGATGATAGTGACAATGGTGATAGTAGTAGTAATGATGAGAGTAGTGATGATTGTAATTGTAGTAGTGATGATGATCATAGTAATGGTGATGATGACAGTAGTCGTGATAATTATAATAATAATGTATACACCACTATTGTCCAACACCATATGGCACCACAGACACTTTAGACTTGCGGGCGCCTCTGGCACCCAGGCCTGTGGAGGCAGCAAGTCCTTCAGTTCACACCAGACTCTTACATAACCAACCAGCGTCTCGGCGCTCCTGTACTCAACCCTAGCCAATAAAGGATTGAAGAGTACTGGTGTTATATCTTCATTCATCTTTATTATATGGCGCAGTGTATATCAGTATCTGAACCTACATGGAGAACCTGCACTACCTAGCTGAGGCTGCAGCTGCTGTGGAAGCCGGCTTGCCGCCATGCGGTCCCTACCTGGCTACATCTACCTCCCAACCGGTCGAGCCTTCATTGCCCGATGCCCTGTCTCCATACCCATCCATCATCTACTTGAATGAAAGGATCGACGCCCTCCAATCGAGTATGGCCACCTTTCTACAGCATCACCAGGACCAGCAGCATCTACAACTACAACATCGCCCCGCGACAGCTCCACCACCGCCCCGCCAGGATCTACAACATCGCCCCGCGACAGCTCCACCACCGCCCCGCCAGGATCTCCAGCCCCACCAGCCTCTACAACATCAGCCCCAGGCCAGTAATGTTACCCACCAGGCTGACCCATCCTTTACCTCACACCCCACCAGTGATACACTTATTCATCCCTCTACACAGACACCCACACCTCATACATCTCCCCATGTCTCAGTGCCCCACCATATGCCAGTTACCCATGTCTCAGTGCCCCACCATATGCCATCTCCCCATGTCTCAGTGCCCCACCATATGCCAGCTACCCATGTCTCAGTGCCCCACCATATGCCAGTTACTCCCCACATGTCTTTATTACATATGAACATGACCAATCCCTTTACCCACCCTCTCAAGAGCGAACATCCCACACCCTCCCCAACTGACGGCCAGGCCCACACTGGTGTCGGTAGCGACGGTCGGTATTACGGCGGCCATTATGCCACCCCTGGCTATCGTACGGCTGGCACCAACCCTCACGGCGCAGCCCCTTCTGCGCATGACGTCATCATACCACCACCACCTCAAGTCCCTTCCTACCCTGCCCAGCCACGCCCTGCCCCGCCCCGCCGGGCTGCCCCTACGCGGCCCCAGGCCGCTTTACATATGCCGGGACACGCCCTACGCAAATTCTGGGCTGATTGGGAGGTCTACAAGCGGCTCGTCCTTCTACCACCTCATGAGGCTACCATCGAGCTCTACCAGACGTGCGACCCTGCCCTTCAGAGCGCCATATTTGCTCACAATCAGGCGTTCTCCTCATTGCCAGAAATCGACCTAGCAACTCTCATCACACAACTCGTCCACCGACAACGGAACCGCGCAGCCGCTCGCCACCACTTCCGGTCTCTTCTCCAACAACCTACTGAACAGATCCGGGACTACGTCTCGCGTATTACGGAGGCCACTTTGGACTGTGGCTTTACCTGCCCCTGTTGCCACACTGATGTCTCTGACGAACACATACGGGACCAAGTGACTATCGGGATTAGTGATTCGTCCCTTCAGCAAGATGTTTTAACTAAGGACCGCACCCTACCTACCTTACAAGATGTTATCAACTACTGTGTGGGGTTCGAATCTGCGGCACTCGATCAGACGGCAATGCAACCGGGGGTACATGCTGTGAAATCACCATACCAGCGTCTCAAGAGTACTTACCCACGCCCCGCCCCTATCCAGCCCCCCGCCCAACCTACTCAGCCCCGTCGCCCGCCCTACCACCTCCCCACGTCGGCCCCACTTCATCTCCCACACGTTGCTCCGGGTGTGGCCTATCTTCACATTCACAAGCCCAACGATCTTCAAAGTGTCCTGCATGGGGCAAGACCTGCACGGCGTGTAATAAACCTAACCACTTTGCCAAGGTTTGTAAATCCACCTCTTCCCAGTGCAGTGGGTGCGGCCTATCCACACACTCTCGAGCCGAACGCCCATCCAAATGCCCTGCTTGGGGCAAGACCTGCCCGTCATGCAACAAACTCAACCATTACTCCACAGTTTGTCACTCCACGCCCTCACCTTCATCCGCGGCTGTTATCATTGGTACTATCAAACAGGCTGTTAACAAACCACCACCCGCCCGGCTCCCCTCCTTGCCCATTACCATTTCTACTGCCATGTCGCCCCACTCTCACCCCACCAGTGTCACGGCCCACCCTGACACGGGCGCCCAAGTATCTGTGGCTGGTTTGCAATTACTACGGGCACTGGGCCTCCACCGCCACCACCTACAGCCTACACACCAACGGATCACGGCCGTGGGGGGTCACACTCTCCAGGTCCTGGGTTATATGCCGACTACCATTACCGCCACCGACGTTGCCGGCACCCCCTACACTACTTCTGATGATATTTTTATTATTCAGGCACAGTCACCGTTATTTAGTAGCATTTCAGCTTGTAGGGCACTACATATCATCCCTCCCGACTTCCCCACACCTACCCCCTGCATGGCCGCCCACACAGCCCAACCACCACCCACCTTGACCAGGACCCCTCCACCACACCGGCCCACTTCCCTCCCCTTCCCACCTAACGACCTGCACCTGTCTGACCTTCGTGACTGGTTCTTGTCACAGTTTGCATCTTCAGCATTTAACACCACCAGCGGCCCACTCCCCACGATGTCTGGCCCTCCCATGCACATCCATATCAAGCCTGGTGCATCTCCACGTGCCGTGCACACCCCTGCCCCTATACCACATCATTGGAAGGCCCAGGTCAAAGCAGATCTCGACAGGGACGTCGCACTGGGCATTATTGAGCCTGTCCCCATCGGTACCCCTACTACCTGGTGTTCTAGGATGGTGGTGGTGGCCAAGAAAACTGGACAACCCCGCCGTACAGTTGACCTGCAGGCACTCAACCACGCCTGCCTTCGGGAGACACATCACACCCCGAGCCCATTCAACTTGGCCCAATCCATCCCTGCAGGCACTCTTAAGACGGTCCTCGACGCCTGGAATGGATACCATGCTGCTCTACTCGACGAATCCAGCAGGGAGGCTACGACTTTTATCACAGAATTTGGGCGTTACAGGTATATCAGGGCCCCTCAAGGTTACTTGGCAGCTGGCGACGCCTATACCCGCCGACGCTTCGACGCAATCATACAGGCTGTCCCTCGTAAGGTGAAGTGTGTCGACGACTCCCTTTTGTGGGACTCTTCAGTCGAGGAGGCATTTTGGCACACTTTTGATTACCTGGCCCTCTGTGCAACCAACGGTGTCACTTTCAACCCTGACAAGTTTACCTTCGCCGCCCCTTCAGTTGACTTCGCCGGACTCACCATCACAGACACTGAATTAAGCCATGCACGTCCATGATTAAGGCCATCCGTGACTTTCCCACGCCCACAGACATCACGGGAGCCCGGTCGTGGTTTGGTCTCGTTGAACAGGTCGCCTGGGCCTTCAGCATCAAACCGGAAATGGCGCCCTTCCGGGAACTTGTGCAGTCCAAAACCCCCTTCCACTGGGATGAGGCACTCGACCGTACCTTTGCCACATCTAAGGACCACATCACACACCTGGTGGAGGAAGGGGTCTGCTCCTTCGAGATCGGCAGACCCACGTGCCTCGCCACAGACTGGAGCAAAACCGGCCTTGGCTTCCTCCTACTCCAACAACATTGTTCCTGCCCCACCGCATCTGCCCCCACCTGTTGCAAGGTCGGTTGGAAACTTATCTTCGCCGGCTCCCGTTTTACCACACCTGCGGAGTCCCACTACGCACCCGTCGAAGGCGAGGCTTTAGCAGTGGCTGACGCCCTTGACAGATGCAGAATGTTTGTCCTGGGCTGCCCTGACCTCGTCGTCGTCGTGGACCACAGACCTCTACTGCACATCCTTAACGACCGGTCCCTTGACAACATACCAAACCCTCGCCTGTTCAAGATTAAGGAACGTACCCTACGATACCAGTTCATCATTCAACATACGCCTGGCAAATGGCACCGCGGCCCTGACGCTGTCTCCCGCTACCCGACCAGGCCCTCCGCGGACGCCCATGATGTGCATAGTGCGGCCGCCAGCGAGCTCTATATCCACTCAGTTGCCTTGGCCTCCCTCACCATGCTCGCCGCCATACCTGACCCGGTTGTATCATGGTCTGACCTTAAATCTGTCGGCCAACAAGACAGCGAGTATACCTCCCTTCTTCAGACCATCCCCGAGGGCTTCCCGGACTCCAGAGAGGCGACCGCCCCACCACTACGACAGTTCCGGGGTGTTAGAGACCGCCTCACTTCCGTCGACGGGGTAGCCCTCATGGATCAACGACCAGTCATCCCCCATCATCTTCGGTCCAGAGTTCTCGAGGCCCTTCACTCAGCTCATCAGGGTATGACTGGCATGAAGGCCCGTGCACGTGCGAGTGTTTACTGGCCAGGTATTGACAAGGCCCTACGCAACTGCCTGGATACCTGCCACTACTGCCGCGCCCACGCCCCGTCCCAGCCGAAAGAGCCACTCATGTCATCTGACCCACCCCAATGGCCATACGACCAGGTAGCCGCCGATTTTTTTCAGCACCAGGGCAAACACTACCTGGTCTACGTCGATCGCTTCTCCAGCAATGTCCACATCTTCTACCTGCCACCAGGTAAATGTGATGCTCACCACCTCATCTCGGCATGCCGTACCCTCTTCACCCACTACGGAGCACCCCGGGTACTGGCGAGCGATGGTGGGCCCCAGTTCACAGCCGGGGACTTCCAAGAATTCCTGGCACATTGGGGTGTGTCACAGCGGGTCAGCTCTGCGTTCTACCCTCAGTCTAATGGCCGCGCCGAGCTGGCTGTTAAAGCAGCCCGCCGCATCATCGCGGACTGTACATCCCCCACTGGCTCTCTCGACAACAACGCCGCAGCCCGCGCCCTCCTCCAATATAGGAACACACCCCTCTCGACCATTGACAAGTCACCAGCTCAACTTCTCTTCGGCAGGACCCTACGGGACCACGTCCCCTGCAATCCTGCACTTCTCCACCTCCACCTCCACTGGCTTCTCTCGGCCGAAGCTCGTGAGGCAGCCCTTTTTCACCGTAACGCTGCCCTAGCCACATACTATAATGCTTCAGCCCGGCCTTTATCACCACTCCACGTCGGTGACCGGGTCTCCGTCCAGAACCAGGGGGGCAACAACCCGACACGGTGGAACAAGACTGGCACTGTAGTGGAGGTGCATCCACACCGCCAGTATACCATCCGGGTGGATGGGTCGGGGCGAGCCACGCTCCGCAACCGCCGCTTCCTACGACAGCTTCGTCTACCGCCCTCCACTCAACCTACACCGCCCGACTCCACCATCGCCTCGTCGGACGCCGATAGGGGGGGGGGGGGGGAGATATAATAATAATGTATACACCACTATTGTCCAACACCATATGGCACCACAGACACTTTAGACTTGCGGGCGCCTCTGGCACCCAGGCCTGTGGAGGCAGCAAGTCCTTCAGTTCACACCAGACTCTTACATAACCAACCAGCGTCTCGGCGCTCCTGTACTCAACCCTAGCCAATAAAGGATTGAAGAGTACTGGTGTTATATCTTCATTCATCTTTATTATAATAATTGTGGCAGTTATAGTGATGATTGTGATTGATGATGGTATTAGTAGTGATGATGGTAACCTATTGCAGAGTTGGGTATGCCGTTTTGATTTTGGGCAAAACGGCACGTCTACAGATAGTAGTAGTAGTGATGATCATAGTAATGGTGATGATCATAGTAATGGTGATTATTACAGTAGTAGTGATGATAGTGCAGTTATAGTGAGGATGGCAGCTAAAATCTTTCGTGGTTACCGTGAGCAGAGGAATGCTATGAGAAACTTGTAGCGAGATATTCTTTAATCTAAATGTCAACAAGAAATGACACAACCAGCCAGCTGTATCTGAGCATTCCTCTGCTCAAGGTAACCACGAAAGATTTTAGCTGTATTTATTAGCTACTGTTTACAATATTCTGGTATCTCCCCCCCCCCACCAGAAAAAAATAAATATCTGTCGTCGTCGTTGTCTGTCTGTCCCGAAACTCCTAGACCGTTGACGGATTTTCACCAAATTTCACACTAACATTTGTTGGGTGAATGCGAAAGTCAGTCAAAAAAGATTTTTTGAATGTGTGCAATAGTTATGATTTTAGATCCAAAATATGTTTCCCCCCCCCCCCCCTCCCCAGCAATGATGATGGCGTTCTGTGTGTGTGTTTGCACACACACAGAACGCGATCATTGCTGGGGGCGAAAACATCTCTCTCTGCATTTGCTAGGTTAAGTTAGTTTAGTTGACATTAGAAGTGATAGTATAAAAAAATAGTAATAGTGAGATTGATGGTGATAGTAGTGATGATGGTGATAATAGTAGTGATGATGGTTGTAATTGTAATAATTATGATTACAGTAGTGATGATGACTAGTAGATAATTATGATGGTGACAGTACTAGTAGTAGTGATGTTGGTCATAATAGTAGTAATGATGGTGACAAGTAATTATTATAGTTGTAGTGATAATGATGACAGTAGTGGTGATGGTAGTGACGATGGTGATAGTAGTAGTAAAGATGGTGAGTAGTAGTGATTATGGTGAAAGTTGTAGTGATGATGGTAAAAGTAGTAGTGATGACTATAATAGTAGTAGTGCTGATGATAGTGATGGTAATAGTAGTAAGGATGATGGTGATAGTAGTAATGATGGTGATAATTGTAGTTATAATGATGACAGTTGTGATGATGGTGACAGTAGTAGTGATGTTAACACTAGTAATGATGATTGTAAGATGGTGATAATAGTAGTAATGATGGTGATAGTTGTAGTAACAATGATGATAGTAGTAACAATGGTGACAGTAGTAGTTATGATGGTGACAGCAGTAGTGATGATGGTTGATAGTAGTTGTGATGATTGTAATAGTAGTAGTCATGATAATCATAGTAATGGTGATGATGACAGTAGTAGTGATGATGGTGGAGTTGTAGTGGAGATGGCAGTAGTAGTGATTATGGTAATACTTGTTATGATGGTAACCCATCGCTGAGTTGGGTATGCCGTTTTGATTTTGGGCAAAACGGCATGTCTACTTTATTAATAATTATTTCAGCGACATTGCATTTTACAAGATAATTATATGCAG
>JBAKBP010038111.1:0-16547 GCA_037953745.1 Lithodes maja
GTGTCATGGTGCTGAAGGGGTTAAAGGTGTCATGGTGCTGAAGGGGTTAAAGGTGTCATGGTGCTGAAGGGGTTAAAGGTGTCATGGTGCTGAAGGGGTTAAAGGTGTCATGGTGCTGAAGGGGTTAAAGGTGTCGTGGTGCTGAAGGGGTTAAAGGTGTCGTGGTGCTGAAGGGGTTAAAGGTGTCGTGGTGCTGAAGGGGTTAAAGGTGTCATGGTGCTGAAGGGGTTAAAGGTGTCATGGTGCTGAAGGGGTTAAAGGTGTCATGGTGCTGAAAGGGTTAAAGGTGTCATGGTGCTGAAGGGGTTAAAGGTGTCATGGTGCTGAAGGGGTTAAATGTGTCATGGTGCTGAAGGGGTTAAAGGTGTCATGGTGCTGAAGGGGTTAAAGGTGTCATGGTGCTAAAGGGGTTAAAGGTGTCATGGTGCTGAAGGGGTTAAAGGTGTCATGGTGCTGAAGGGGTTAAAGGTGTCATGGTGCTGAAAGGGTTAAATGTGTCATGGTGCTGAAGGGGTTAAAGGTGTCATGGTGCTGAAGGGGTTAAAGGTGCCATGGTGCTGAAGGGGTTAAAGGTGTCATGGTGCTGAAGGGGTTAAAGGTGTCATGGTGCTGAAGGGGTTAAAGGTGTCATGGTGCTGAAGGGGTTAAAGGTGTCATGGTGCTGAAGGGGTTAAAGGTGTCATGGTGCTGAAGGGGTTAAAGGTGTCATGGTGCTGAAGGGGTTAAAGGTGTCATGGTGCTGAAGGGGTTAAAGGTGTCATGGTGCTGAAGGGGTTAAAGGTGTCATGGTGCTGAAGGGGTTAAAGGTGTCATGGTGCTGAAGGGGTTAAAGGTGTCATGGTGCTGAAGGGGTTAAAGGTGTCATGGTGCTGAAGGGGTTAAAGGTGTCATGGTGCTGAAGGGGTTAAAGGTGTCATGGTGCTGAAGGGGTTAAAGGTGTCATGGTGCTGAAGGGGTTAAAGGTGTCATGGTGCTGAAGGGGTTAAAGGTGTCATGGTGCTGAAGGGGTTAAAGGTGTCATGGTGCTGAAGGGGTTAAAGGTGTCATGGTGCTGAAGGGGTTAAATTTCGTGCGTCCAGGCATTTTGACTTCAACGTCCCTTGAATTTGGCTCTGTCACTCTTTTAATTTGTGGGGAGACACTCGCTACAGGCAACGTGCCTGTTGTCTCCTTCATCCACATAAACAAAAGTGTGTGACTAACTGGCTGACTAACTGATTGATTTTTGTGTATGTGGTTGAGGGAGACAAAAGTCGAAACTGCCTGTGGCGAGTGCCTCCCCCAGAGTTGAAAGAGTGACAGGGCCAAAACCAAGGCATGCTCAAGCCAAAATGTCTGGACACACGGAGTTTGAAGCAATTTAAGTCATAGGATGAGGGAAAGATGAAGGACAGATTGACTGGGTGTAACTGACTGTGTATTTATAACTAAATGTGTGACTAACTGGCTGACTAACTGATTGATTGACTGACTGGATTTAACTGATTGTGTGTTTATAAATGTGTAACTAACTGGTTGACTAACTGATTGATTGACTGGGTGTTACTGTTTGTGTATTACTACCTGTGTGACTAACTGGGTGTAACTGACTGTGTGTTTATAACTACCTGTGTGACTAACTGACTGACTAACTGATTAACTGACTGTGTGTAACTGACTGTGTGTTTATAACTAACTGTGTGACTAACTGATTGATTGACTGGGTGTTTCTGTGTGTGTATTACTACCTGTGTGACTAACTGGGTGTAACTGACTGTGTGTTTATAACTACCTGTGTGACTAACTGATTGACTGACTGTGTGTAACTGACTGTGTGTTTATAACTAACTGTGTAACTAACTGACTGACTAACTGATTGACTGACTGTGTGTGTGTGTGTAATAACATATAGGCATATCAATGTTCTATATCACACCAACAGGTATATGTAGATTTAAATGACACTAACTAAATGCCATATAATATAGTATATATTATGTACGTTTAATAAGATTTTAATTATGTAATCCATAACTCTTTATTCTTACACATTGACATTCGTATGCATATAATTAAGTAATCCTTTTCTTCGACTATCTATACAAAATACAAGTTAATAGAATTAACAATCTGATTAATCAATAAATGATGCACTTATGTAAATATGTAAATATGAATATATATAACTAATAAGAAAAGACAAGGGAATATTGGGTAAAAATAAATATCTCTAAGTAATGCCAGGTTGGGGTAGGGTAGGTAGGGGGAGGGGGAGGGTTGAGAGAGAACTGAGCTCTGACTGCGGGTTGGCCGCCCGTTTGGTAAAGTTTTGTTGTAGCAATTTTAATATCAGCCTCGAATTCCGTCTGGTTTGGCTGCAAATCGCATTTTCCCATGCAAAATATGGCATGGCCGTAACTTTTGCATTTTTTGAGCTACGGGGTTGAAACTTTGACACAATATGCATAAATATATTTTGAGAAATGATTTTTTGTTTTCACTTTTTCGAATGTTTGTTTTTTAATTAAGTTATTGGACATTAAGCCCTATTTCTTTTATTAATTACCTGTAGATCGGTAGATTACGTATATATTCGTAAAACTTCGATAGGAGAAATGACAGAAAATTATTTAGAAATGTGCAGTACATTAAATAGTCAATTTCTTTCCGTTTTCACAAATGAAAATTTGGCACAGTTTCCAGAAGTCCGTAAGGTATATAGCGATAGTATAGAAAATAGGTTAAGTACGGTTACTATAAGTAGAAATGATGTGCTTAAGGAAATTGACAGACTGAAACCTCATAAATCGCCTGATCCTGATGAGGTATATGCTAGAGTATTAAAAGAATGTAGGGATGAGTTAAGTTACCCATTAATATTTCTATTTAACAAGTCATTAGAGACAGGTATAGTTCCAGAAGCTTGGAAGCTTGCAAACGTAGTTCCGATCTTCAAAAAAGGTGACAAATCAATAGCATCCAATTACCGTCCCATTAGTCTTACATCAATAATAGGAAAGCTACTAGAGTCAATTATTGCTAGTAAAATTAGAAACCACTTAGATATATTTAATTTAATAAATTCTTCTCAGCATGGATTCACTCAGGGACGTTCTTGCCTTACTAATTTGCTTAGTTTTTTCTCAGAGGTATATGAAGCAGTAGATAATGACAAGTCATATGATATAATATATTTAGATTTCAGTAAAGCTTTCGACAGAGTCCCCCATGAGAGATTGATGAGAAAGGTTGAGGCGCATGGAATAGGTGGGGCATTGTTGGGATGGATTAGGTCATGGCTAATTGGTAGGAAGTAGAGAGTCAACATAAATGGTACGAAGTCAGAATGGGGAGCAGTCAAAAGTGGTGTCCCCCAGGGATCTGTATTAGGTCCTCTGTTGTTTGTTATATACATAAATGACCTTGATTTAGGTATAACTAGTAGGATAAGTAAATTTGCAGACGATACCAAAATGGGGAGAACAATTGATTCAGATAGAGATATAGAGTGCCTCCAAAGGGATCTAGATACCTTACACGAATAGTCAGTAAATTGGCAGATGAAGTTTAACATTGACAAATACAAGGTATTAAAAATAGGGAAGATGCATACAAATGTTAAATATAAACTAGCTAATATGGAATTAGAAAACTCGAATTGTGAGAAAGATCTAGGTGTGTTTGTTAGCAATGATTTGAAGCCTAGAAAACAGTGTATAAGCGTTCGAAACAAGGCAAACAGGATTCTCGGGTTCATCTCTAGGAGTGTGAGTAACAGAACTGCTGATGTTATCTTAAAACTTTACTTGTCATTAGTGAGACCCCATATGGATTATGCTGTTCAATTTTGGTGTCCTTATTACAGAATGGACATAGATTCATTGGAGAGAGTACAACGTAGAATGACAAAAATGATCCATAATATTAGAAATCTTCCTTATAAAGAAAGGTTGAAGAAATTAGGCTTACATTCGTTAGAGAGACGCAGAGTTAGAGGGGATATGATAGAGGTGTTCAAGTGGGTTAGTGGGATTAACAAAGGGGACATGACAAATGTACTAAAGCTCAGTGATAGCGAAAGAACTCGTACCAATGGTTTCAAATTAGATAAATTTCGTTTCAGAAAAGATATAGGCAAATATTGGTTTGGTAACAGAGTTGTAGATGGGTGGAATGGACTACCAAGTGCTATAGTGGGATTAAAAACGGTAGGGAGCTTTAAGATAAAATTGGATAAGCATATGGCCGAGAAGGGTTGGGTGTGAAGGGGGATCAGCCGGGTTGGGCCAATCAGCGCTCTGCGGACCCCCGTAATCCTGCGTTAATCTCTAACCGTTTTGGTAAGATGATCCTCAGGGTATTAGAGTGTTGAGCCTATAATTGGGCTTTGTAATTGGGGTTGTGTGGGACAGGGATCTGCCTTGCTTAGGCCAATCGGCTTTCTGCAGACTCCCATTTTCTTATGTTCTTATGTTCTTATATTATGTCTTTGTTATCAAGCATACACATATGTTAAATAAAACAATTGCATATTACTAATTAATAATAATTGTCGCAGGTATGTATTATATAAGCACAATATACACTCTAGATACTCACACGTTTGTTACACAGCATAATGAGTCAGTCACAACTTATGTTAAATGTTTAGTTATATACAATCAGTTAGTTATACTCAGTCAAGCAATCAGTTAGTCCGCCAGTTATATACACAGTTAGTTACAGTCAGTTAGTCACACAGTTATAAACACACAGTCAGTAACACCCAGTCAATCAATCAGTTAGTTACAGTTAGTTATAAACAGTTAGTTACACCCAGTCAGTTAGCTAGTTATTCACACAGTTATAAACACATAGTTAGTTATAAACACAGTCAGTTACACTCATTCAGTCAATCAGTTAGTCACACAGTTAGTTATAAACACACATTCAGTTACACCCAGTCACTCAATCAGTTAGTCACACAGTTAGTTATAATCATACAGTCAGTTACACCCTGTCAATCAATCAGTTACTCAGCCAGTTAGTCACACAATTAGTTATAAACACACAGTCAGTTACATCCATTCAGTCAATCAGTTATTCAGCCAGTTAGTGACACAGTTAGTTATACACACACAGTCAGTTACACCCAGTCAATCTGTTCTTCATCTTTCCCTCATCCTATGACCTAAATTGCTTCAAACTCTGTGTCTCCAGACATTTTGGCTCTAAAATACCTTGATTTTGGCCCTGTCACTCTTTCATCTCTGGGGGAGGCACTCGTCACAGGCAGTTTTGCCTTTTGTCCCCCTCATCCACATACACACAAAAAAATCAGTTAGTCAGCCAGTTAACTTTGGGGGAGACACTCGTTACAGAGCAGCCTGCCTTTTGTCTCCTCCATACACATAGGACAAACAAAAGTGTGTGACTAACTGGCTGACTAACTGATATTTTGTATGTGGATGAGGGAGACACAAGGCAAAACTGCCTGTGAAGAGTGCCTCCCCCAGAGTTGAAAGAGTGACAGTGCCAAAATCAAGGAATTTTAGAGCCAAAATGTCTGGACACACGGAGTTTGAAGCAATTTAAGTCATAGGATGAGGGAAAGATTGACTGGGTGTAACTGACTGAGTATATAACTAATTGGCTGACTAATTGATTGACTGACTGGGTGTAACTGACTGTTTATAACTAACTGTGTGACTAACTGGCTGACTAACTGATTGATTGACTGGGTGTAACTGACTGTGTGTTTATAACTAACTGTGTGACTAACTGATTGACTGACTGGGTGTTTATAACTAACTATGTGACTGACTGATTGTAACTGACTGTGTTTATAACTATGTGTTTATAACTGTGTGAATAACTGGCTGACTGACTGGGTGTAACTGACTGTTTATAACTAACTGTAACTAACTGATTGATTGACTGGGTGTAACTGACTGTGTTTATAACTGTGACTAACTGACTGTAACTAACTGTATATAACTGTGACTAACTGGCTGACTAACTGATTGCTTGACTGAGTATAACTAACTGATTGTATATAACTTTATATTGTTACTTTGTATTGTATATTATATTGTATATATACGTAATTTAAGATATTATTGGGATGGAATAATTTTGTGCTGTACCTGGTATCAGTGCATTACCACAAGCCCACCGAAACGTCAATAAAATACCCTCATTGTTCCCTGATTAAATAGCACTGTATGAATATTCCCATATTCAAAATATGCTATAGGGGTGCAATGCCTGGTGAGTAATCTGCTCAACAGGTGGCGTTGTGTGTGTGTAAGTGTGAGAATCCGAGTGTAGGGGGTGAGACAGTGAAGCACGGGAACGAGGTGGCTTCAGAGATGGGGTCGTTTCGGGCCATGAGTGAGCACCGTGCCTCATGTGAAGGCAAGATGGCAGGTGCTCGTTGTACTCTACGTGCTTCACATGTCTCACTCCCTAGACTGGAACAAGACCTCACGGGCTTCACTGTTCATTGTAAAGCGGTGAATGTTAAGGCTCTCAGCCTATGCCCGAGAGGAAGTAAGTTGGAATATAGAAAAAAAAAAAAAAAAAAAAAACTAAGCATGTAACATACGTTGTGACGGACTCACTTATACTATGGTATGTAACAAACGTGTGAGTATCTAGGGTATATATTGTGCTTATATAATACATACCCGCTACAAAAATATTATTAATTAGTAATATGCAATTATTTTATTTAACATATATGTATTGCTTGATAACAAAGACATAATATATACGTAATTTATCGATCTACGGGTAATTAATTAAAGAAATTATGTTTAATGTCCAATAACTTCATTAAAAATCAAAATAAACAAAAAGTGAAAAACTGCATTTCTCAAAATATATTTATGCATATTGTGTCAAAATTTCAACTCCGTAGCTCAACAAATGCAAAAGTTACGGCTATGTCAAATTTTGCATGGAAAAATGCGATTTACGGCTAAACCACACGGAATTCGAGGCTGAGATCAAAATTCCTATAAAAAAACTTTATAAAAATTGGTCAAAAGTTGCGGTAAATCGATTGCGACAGGTTAGAATGTCGTATTTGCAATATTTGAGGGCTTGATTTTGGGCGGACAGGCTGGCGACCCGCGGGCCAGAGCGGAGTTCTCAACCCTCAACCCTAGTAGTAGGGTAGGTAGGTGGATGGGGCCTCCACCTACCTACCCTACTACCCCTACCACTCGCGCAAGGGCTGGATTTAACTTCTGCCTATATTTATTTATCTCTATATATTATTTATATATCTTTTATTTCTGCTTATCAGCTGTATTATATATATATATATATATACCGGTATATATAATTGTTATGCCCGGTCCAAATTGGAATGCGAGATATTCTGAGTGCAATGATTAACTCTCTAACTGGAGAAGTATACCTTTAACTTTAATAAAGAGACAACACGGCAGGAGAATAATTACACAGGCGACAAGTTAACATGGGTTTTATTCACTTTACACCTGGTTCATGGAGGAGCAATATATTTAATTCTGGAACACTGAGATCATCAAAATGGCAACAATGGTAAATAGAGCATACAAATAATAATATGATTAGCAATTACAAGGCAAGAGTCGAACAATGGGTCCGGACTCAAGTTAACAATAACTCCTCGGATATAATTATAGAGTATCCAAAATAGTGGAGGCTTACCTCCCACTCAACTAGATCTCAAGCAAGATCTCAGCAAGGTAACAAGAGTGCAGTAATGGCAGATGTCGTCTGGATCATACTATGATGTCCCCGGCAATAGTGACGTTAACTGACTCTAAAGCAACAATGACCAAGTGGTCATCAACAATAAGGTGGGCTCTGAAAGGCTCACAAATGAACTGAATTCTACAGGTGTGCTAGATCTCACCTGGCAAGATTATTTATTCTAAAACTACTTGTGTGGGCAACTAGCAAGATGCGGAAGGCTGATACAACAATCGTCGGGAGCTGAGATAGAGTGAGATCTATTCGAGTTATGAACCTGACAGAATGTTAAGTGAATGAGGCTAGAAGTTATACAAGGGAACAAGGTTACGTGTAAATAGGTGTGTATGTCATATGCTGTGGGTCTTATATAGGCGCGTCCCCTCTGACGGGCTATGGGAGACCAATAACCCGGGAATGTGCGGATATAAGGATCCCCTGATAGTTATGTCTAATTTATCCCGGCAAGTGGGCAGATTAACGTCAATTTACGTAGAGAGAGGAAAGCCCTCTCACAAGACGTTATTTACTGAGAACCCCTGAAGATAACTTCAACCACTACCCTGAGACAACTCTATACCCATAAACCGTAATAAGGCACTTAAAGGAGAGCTGGAGTGAAAAGGTGCCGTAGATCGAGGGAGACTCCCGTGGTCCAGGAGGGCGGCTGGGGCGTGGCACTTCCGGATGTTGGTCCGGGATTAGGCTGCACTTCTACGTCCTTACCGCTCCTTGCTCCTCTGCACCTACCACGGGAGGCACCCGGGTTCCTCTTGCACTCCGCGTGAGCAGGGACTTACTAAGAGTATGCCGGAGTTCTGCTACAGGGTTTGGTGGGGGGTTACGGCGACTAGCATAATGGTCTGTATAGAGTTGCAAGCAGTCTATCCAGTGACACTATGGTTAGTCTAAGGTTTGGGACAATTAAATTACTCCCTTGCAACTCCTCTGGAACCACAAGACTAATACAGTAAATAGAGGCCAGTGAAGGTGGGGCCCAAAGTGGGTTGCACAATCTAGTCCTCTTCCTGAAGGGGGGAACCCGACCTGGTCGTCTCTAAGTACTGCACACAGCTTCAAGTGTGAACACCAGCTATTCTGGCTGCTTTTGTCTCTGGAACCCCAAGACTAATACAGTAAATAGAGGCCAGTGAAGGTGGGGCCCAAAATGGGTTGCACAATCTAGTCCTCTTCCTGAAGGGGTTAACCCGACCTGGTCGTCTCTAAGTACTGCACTATCCTTGTAATCCCTTGAAAGGAACAAGACAGGAATCCTTATTCACTTGGTCTGGGCACAGCATCGAAGGCCAGGAAGGTGGGGCCCAAAGTGGGTTGCACAAGCTAGTCCTCTTCCTGAAGGGGGGAACCCGACCTGGTCATCTCTGATCACTGCACACAGCTTCAAGTGTGAACACCAGCTATTCTGGCTGCTTTTACTCAGATAAAGAGATACCAAAGGCAAGCTTACTAGCTTAGTTACTGATGTCCAGACTGGCTGAGTACTTGTGAATATTCTTGCCCAGACTTAAGGCGCCCGGCTTGAGAGGATCAAGGGCGCTGGGGTGGTGTCTGCGCATGGTGGTTAGGTCCTTGTAGTCCTGGGAGTGGTGCGCCTGGACTTTTGGCTGGCCCTTGTAGATGTAGCTGGAGAAAGATTCCTCAGGGCAGATCTGTACACATTATGGGGTGATGGCTTCCTGGTGGGAGAGGAAGCGGATGAGTTTCTTACAATGGATGATGACTTATTTTGGGGGTTAAGACTTATTGTTGGCTGGAAGGATAGGCAAGTTTTGGTTTATGAGTGACTTTAACCCGGGACAATGGTTTAGATTGAATGGATGCAAGAGCTTTAGGTTCCTTGATAGGGGATATGAAAGGCAATCTGGGGAAGAGAGGTTTTGGTTCTGAAAGAGCTTTAGGTTCTTTGATAGGGGATATGAAAGGTAATTTAGGAAACAACCTGGTACCACCTGTGGTTGTGTAGCTAGGTTGAGGAGTTACTGGGCTGGCTGATGGGGGTTTGTAATGGCTACCCCTGCGATGGTCATTTTCTTTGGCTCTGGTGGTTAAAGAAAATGACTTGCCGTGGGTGACTGGTGTGGTCCACTCGGGACGGACGTGTCCCACTCGTTCCACCGTTATCTTGGCGATACGGGCAGGGGCAGGTTGTCGTGGGTCTGGATGGCAGGGGAAAGGCTGTCCGAAGGCTTAGTTGGCTCTGTCGCATGGCTGTGACAAGCTGGAGATGCGGTAACACCGTTCCTAGACTGCATCTCACTACCGTCGGGCAGAGAAAAGTCCCGACCCCGGGACTCAAGGTGGTAGTGTCTAGAGGTAGCATCCTAGAAGACGGGGGTCAGGTGTTGGAGGAGGTGGTGGTAGATAATCCCCCTGTTGTTCGGTGTGGCCCTCTGGTCTCCGGTGAGGGTGAGGAGAGAAGAGGAGTCGTAGTATCTCAGCTGGTCGAGAAGTTGGTGAGGTGATCTGATCAGGATGGTGGAGTCCTTCCGCACTAGAGCTATCTGGTCAATTCTCATATTGGAGAGAGAGGTCAGCGAGGGTGTCGTCGTGGTGGGAGGTGGGTGGTGAGTGAGGACAGAGATCCTGACTGGGCCCTTGTCATTCGGTGGTGCGGATGCCGAAGTACCAGGCTGGGGGGAGGAGCTTGGAACCGGCTTGGTGACGTGGCTCCGGACAGCTGAGTTTTGCCCTTTTCTTGTTCTTGGCTGGGAAAGGGCTGGTTCCCATTTGGTGGGTGGCTTGACTGGTCTCCCACAGCGGGTATGAGAAGGCAGTCTGGGGAAGGGGGGAGAGGGGGTTAATGGTGTCATTGGGCGGAATTTATGTATGGTTTTACGCGATGGAGGGGAAATTGATTTAGGAGAGGAAAGTAGGTTTTTTGAGTCAGGAGGGACAGGTGAGGGATTACAGAAAGGGGTTTTAGGGCGAAAAGGTTCTTCTTTCCGGGTTAAGTCGTGCAGGGGTCTGGCAATTGTAGCAACAATTTTCACGAATCTCCGATAGTAAGATGCTAACCCCAGAAAAGCCCTCACTCCTTTCACTGACTTCGGGGGTTGGATCTCTTGGATGGCTTGTAGTTTCTTTGGGTCGGGGGCGAGTCCTTCTTCGGATACCAGATGTCCTAGGAATTGTACCTGATGTCGAGCCATGGTACATTTGGTGGGTTTCAGTTTCAATTCGGCTTGCCAGATCCTCTGGAAAACTTGGCGGAGGCACTGGAGGTGTTCTGCCAGGTGCGGCCAAACACAATGATGTCGTCTAAGTAGGCCAAACATGTTTCCCAAGTTAATCCCTGAAGTACGGATTCCATCAGCCGGGAGAAGGTGGCGGGACCGTTACACAATCCGAACGGTAGTACAGAGAACTCGTATAACTTTCCTTGACTGGTGGAAAAAGCCGTCTTTTCTTGGTCTGCGGGGGCCATGGGGACTTGCCAATACCCTGATTGCAGGTCCAGAGTGGAGAACCATCTGGCCCCTCGTAGGGAATCTAGGGAGTCGTCGATGCGGGCAGAGGCGTGGCATCCTTGATGGTGACATCGTTGAGTTGTCGATAGTCGATGCAGAAACGAGAGGACCCATCCTTCTTCTTGACCAGTACCACTGGGGAGGACCAAGGGCTAGTTGAGGGGTTGACGATGCCTGCTTCTAGCATTTCTGCAACTTGTTTCTGTTCTTCTTGGCGCTGAAGGGGGTTCTTTCTTCGTATAGCTTGTCTCACTGGGGGTCCGACAGTATGTATGTGGTGTTCTAGTACATGGGTGTGGCCTACATCTTGGGAGTTGGTGGCGAAGATGTCCTGGTATTCTGTCATTAACTGACACAGATCGTCCTTTTGCTGAGGGGTGAGGTGAGCAGGAATTTCCGGGAGTGATGGAGTTGATGAAGGAATGGTGGTGGTGGTAGGTGAGGGCTGGTCATCGTAGGTCTCCAGTTCTCCAATGGTGAGACCCCTGGGTAAGGTGATAGGGTGGTCGGAGATGTTGGCTATACGTACTGCGTTTTGTTTTAACACCTTACGAGCGGCCTATGCGGTTTATTTATATGTACCGCCCAGCGGGGTGTTTTTAGCCAAAATAGGGCTGTTTACGTGATCATTTTCATGCCTAAATAAGACCCAGAACGTAAAACAAGTATCTATCCCTGAAAGGGCATAAACAGAGCTTTCGAATGACACCATAACGATCCTTTTATGATGGCTAGTTTTCTTGCAAAAACCGTGCAACGCGAGTGCAAAAAGCATGTAATTAGGCAATTTCCCCATACAATTCCGTATATAGCGAGTGAGAGAGGGAGGGAGGAGGTGGGATTCGTGTCAGTAGGTTCGCCGCGGTGGTCTGGAGCAGTCATACGCTCGCTACTCTCCTGCCACCACTTGTCTCTCTCTCTCAGCCACATTACGTGCTGAAATTGCCACACGATATATGTCGAGCACCGCCACATAGTCCAGCTTTATTTAACTCGACTTATGTTGCGCCCCGACATTTAAGGGTTAAGATGGCAGGTGCAGTGAGGCAATCCCTGTTAAAAGGGCTCTGAAGAGAAGGAGTGTGAATGAGTTCTCCTGTCAGGGTTGGATGGATGGATACCCAATGTTCATGATGTGGCAGCAAAGTGATGGGTTGAGTGGTGATGGCCGATGCAACACGGATGGCTTTCAAAGGTTGAGGGGGGTTGTGGAGCGGTGTTGTAGTCTTCGGAGTGGTGAGTCCTGGGTGGTCAGTGGAAAATAGCAATCTTCGTTCCACACACTGGATGGTAGTGCGAAGGACAGTGAGAAGATCGAATCCCAGGTATCCGTCGTAAGTGGTCTCTTGGGAGGGAAATACCATGAAAGCGTGGTGATGGCCGTGGTTGGGTTGAGGGGTGGCCACATATAGTGGTGCAGTGATGCCAGTACTTGGAATGAGGTTGTCGTTGGCATCAATAAGGGTGGTGGAAGAGCGTTGAAGAGGTCCAAAAGTGTTGTGATGTCTCTGGTAATATGAGGAAAAAATACATGATCTTGAGGCTCCGGTGTCGACGAGTAGTCGAGATTTGACTCCTTGGATGGTGAGGTGGGTGTAAATGGGAGGTTTCATCATAGTAGAGCTATCCTTATCTCGAGCCCCCGCCAGTCTCCATGTTGGTGGGCGGGGGCGGTCTAAAAACCCGGTCGGATGACTTCCGGCTCGACTGTGCTGTGGTCGTCCGGGTCACCAACCTCTGCAGCTTCCTCGCCGTGGTCATCAGCTCCTGCAGTGCCGTCCTCCAGGATTGTGGCAACTCGTCTGGATGGTTTCAACCAGGGAATCTGTCCCCAGAATAAAGGAATCCTTGAGCGTTTGGTCAACAATTCAGAGAAGGAACGTTTCAGCCCATTGATAGGGCACTGGGATCCGCAGGGCTTCCAATCTCCAGGCTTGATCCTGGCCCACTCTTCTGGTTTATCCGGGCTGCGGTTGGGCTGGAAAATTGGTCCGGAAGGACCTCCTTGGGGTTTAGTCGGAGCTCTGTTGATGCTGGCGATTTTCCCTTGCTCCCGGGACTTCTGCAGGGCCAGAAGGCGGCGTATGACAGGGAGATCTGCGTCATATCCGGCCGGTTCTGTAATGGCGAAGTGGTCCCGGACTGCAATAGGGAGGATCCTCATGAGGGTACGTCGGACGTTTTCTTTCTTCTCCGCAGCTGTAGCCATCGTAAAAGCGGTGGAAGCCAGCCTGTTTAGCTTGCTGATGGTGGCGTCGAGGTCCCCGTCGTATGTGATAGCGTGGAACTGCTGGTCAGCTATTACGGTACCTAAGACGGGGTTAATGGCAGCTTTAGTATAGGTCTCAAACTGTTCCCAGGTCATCCCCGGGTTCTCTTTCACATAACTGGAAACTAGGGCCATGTGTCGCCCTAGCTTCATTACTACTGTATGAATTTTAGGGGCCACTTCATCTTTAAATATGATGTCAAGAACTGGCTTGACGACCTCTAAATAGGTGGCTATGTCATTTTCCTCCGGTTTGAAAGGAATAATATCCAGTGCTCTCCCCGTCATCCTGACTACTTACCCCTGTCGTGCTACTCTCAGAAATATTAAAGCAGGAAAAAACCTGAAAGGCTACCCTCGAGAAAGAGACACCGCTGCCACCAGTGTTATGCCCGGTCCAAATTGGAACGCGAGATATTCTGAGTGCAATGATTAACTCTCTAACTGGAGAAGTATACCTTTAACTTTAATAAAGAGACAACACGGCAGGAGAATAATTACACAGGCGACAAGTTAACATGGGTTTTATTCACTTTACACCTGGTTCATGGAGGAGCAATATATTTAATTCTGGAACACTGAGGTCATCAAAATGGCAACAATGGTAAATAGAGCATACAAATAATAATATGATTAGCAATTACAAGGCAAGAGTCGAACAATGGGTCCGGACTCAAGTTAACAATAACTCCTCGGATACAATTATAGATAGAGGGAATGGTAGTGCACTTGTGGACGTATGTGTGGGGAGGAGGCTGTGGATAGCCAACACCTTCTTCCGACACAGAATGATCCACAGGTGCACGTGGAAACGGATGTTGACGATGAAGGATAAGACAGTGGTGGAACGAAAGTCATTGATTGATTATGTATGTGTGGATGAACGAATAAAGAAATCTGTAATGGATGCTAGGGTGTATAGGGGTATTGGAGGGGGTCTGTCTGATCATTATGTAGTGGTAGCTAAGGTTAGGATACAAAAGAAGTGGGTGAGGAGAGCGGGAGGGAGGCGAGAGGAGGGTGGAATGGTGAGGAGGGTGGAGAGGTTGCAGGAGGAGGAAGTCAGGGAGGAGTACAGGAGAGCAGTGGAAAGACGACTAGGTGGGTTCGACCTGGAAGTTATGGAGGAAGTGGAGGAGATGAGCAAGGTGTTTAAGGATGAGATCTGTGCAGCATGTGAGGAGGTGTGTGGAGTGAGGAGAAGAGGGAGGGGAGTGAAAGGTACAGCATGGTGGACAGAAGAGGTAAGAATAGCTGTGGAAGAAAAGAAGAAAGCATATAGAGAGTGGTTGGGTAGTAGAGGGAATGAAGATTCCGAGAGACAGAAACGAGCGAGGTACGTGGAGAGTAAGAGGGTGGTGAAGAGAGTAGTGAAGGAAAGTAAGAGAAGAGTAGATGAGGAATTTGGAAGGAATCTGAGTGTAAAATGGAGGGAGAGTAAGAAACTGTTCTGGAAAGAAGTCAAGAAAGTTAGGGAAGGTAGCAAGGAAAACAGTAAGGGTGTGAAAGATAAGAATGGGAGAATGCTAGCCGAGAAGCAAGAGAGAGTCGAAAGATGGAGGGAGTACTTCAGTGAGTTGCTAAATGAAAGGAATGAAGAGCCAGCAAACATAGCTGGATATGGTATGGGAGGGAGAAGAAGAGAAGTAGTGGAGGAGGAGGTGGGGATCAGGAGGTCAGAAGTGTGGGAAGCCATGAAAAGAGTGAAGTTGGGGAAAGCACCAGGAACAGATGGAGTGTGTGGGGAAATGTTGAGGTATGGTGGTGAGATAGTGATAGAATGGGTATGGAAAATGTGCAAACTAGCATAGGAGAAGGGGAGTGCACCCGATGACTGGAAGACTGGCATAATAGTCCCCCTATATAAGGGCAAAGGGGAAAGAGGAGTGTGTGGTAACCACCGAGGAATATGTCTTCTAAGCTACAGTAGGGTAGTGATTGAGAGAGTGAGAGTGAGAACGGAGAAATGGATAGGTGACGAGCAGGGAGGTTTTAGGAAGGGAAGAGGATGTGTAGATCAGATTTTTACCCTGAATTGTGTTGTGGAGAAGTATCTGGAGAAGAAACAAAAGGTGTATGTTGCCTTTATGGACTTGGAGAAGGCCTATGACAGAGTGGATAGAGAAGGTTTGTGGAAAGTACTTAGAATATACGGAGTAGAGGGCAAGTTGCTGAAAGCAGTGAAGAGCATGTATGAGGGTGCAAAGGCGGCAGTACGTGTGGAGAGTGAGCAGAGCGAGTTCTTTGACCTGAATGTTGGTTTGAAACAGGGGTGTGTGATGTCCCTGTGGTTGTTTACTGTATATATGGATGGAGTTATGAAAGAAATACTATCAAGAGCAGTGGATGTTGGTGTATCGCTGAAAAGGGAGGGAATTGAGTGGAAGCTACCTATACTGCTGTTTGCGGATGATACAGTTCTGATGAGTCATAATGAATGGGAGTTGCAGGGTCTGGTAAATGAGTTTGGAACAGTGTGCGAAAAACGGAATTTGAAGGTAAATACGGGGAAGAGCAAGGTTATGGTCTTCGAAAGGGGTGAAGTCACAGAGTGTGAGGTGAAGCTGAACGGTCAGGCTATGGAGATCGTCAACTCTTTTAAGTATCTGGGCAGTGTGTTGAGTAAAGATGGGACTATGGATGAAGAGGTGCGGGAGAGGGTACAACAGGGGAAGAGGGTTGTAGGAACGCTAAAAGCAGTAACAAGAAATAGGGTGGTCAGTATGGAAGTGAAGAAGTCCTTGCATGACAGTGTGGTAATCACGACACTGACTTACGGAAGCGAAGCATGGACGTTGGTTGAGAGACTCAGACCAAGAGTGAGAGCAGTGGAAATGAATTACTTAAGGAGTGCGTGCGGAGTTACATGGAGGGATAGACAGACTAATGAGGAAGTAAGAAGGAGGTGTGGTGTGGAGGTAGATGTGCTGGAAAGTGTGAAAAGGAACAACTTGAGATGGTTCGGCCATATGGAACGTATGGAAAGCGAGAGAATGACTAAGAGGGTGTACGAGAGCGAGGTGGAGGGACAGAGGGGGAGAGGTAGACCGAATATGAGGTGGAAGGATGGAGTGAGGAACTACATG
>JBAKBP010038112.1:0-16547 GCA_037953745.1 Lithodes maja
ATAACAAAATACTCAAATTTTGATAAGTTGACTGTCAGTCGCATTTTACTTAAATAACATATATATATATATATATATATATATATATATATATATATATATATATATATATATATATATATTTCATATAAATATTCTAATATTTAAGGTCAAAGGTCAAGGTCAAAGATCAAAAGAAGAGTGTTAATAATTTTTCCGAAACTTTTCCTAGACTGTTTAACCCTTTCTGTACTGGCAACTTTTTTTGTTTATCATATTCAAGCCATAATTAGACGATTTTGTGGAGCTTAACCCTTCTTTGGCGGCGCGCAACTTATGTCGTGTGAAATAAATTTGGACTAAGTGGCGGTTCACAACTTATGTCGTGTGCCATTTTCAGCACGTAATGTTGCAGAGAGAGAGAGCCGAGCGGTGTGAGGAGCGTAGTAAGGCTATGACCGCCGCCCACCACCGCGGTGGGCCAACTGAAGTGAAAACCACCCTTCCCTCCCCCTTCACACTCGCTACACAGGGAATTATGTAGGGAAAGTACCTAATTACATGGTTTTTGCACTCGTGTTGCGCGATCGTTGCAAGAAAACCAGTGGTCGTACATGGATGGTTGGGGTGTCATTGGAAAGCTCTGCTTGTTTTACGCTCTGGGTCTTATTTAGGCATGAAAATGATCATGTAAACAAACCTATTTAGTGTAAAAACACCCCGCTGGGCGGTACATATAAATTACCGCCTAGGCCGCTGAAAAGGTGTTAAGAAGGATATGTGGTGGAAAAAGGGTTAATTAGGATAGTTGAAAGCCTGCTAATTAAGCTGAATACAATTGTATTATTATTCAGTAGAAAATAAAAAGGGCAGAACTGGCACTGAACGGGTTAATGCAGTGTCACCAACATTTGCAGGCAAATTCGGTTGGTCAATGCGACGTTTGTCGCCACCCATCGGGGCCAAGTTGTTTTCGGGGTGAATCCTCCAGTATTCTTGGTGATATTATTTGTGATGATGGTGATAGTAGTAGTGATGATAATGATAGTACTGATGATGACAGCAGCAGATATGGTAGTAACGAGAGTCATTATGGTGATAGCAATGATGAGGGTGATAATAGTAGTGATGATGATATTTGTAGTGATAATAATGACAGTAGTGATGATGCTGGTAGTAACGATGGTGACAGTAGTAGTGATAATGATGATGGCAGTAATGATGGTGACAGTAGTAGTGATACTGATGACAGTACTAGTAGTAGTGATGATGGTAACAGTAGTAGTGATGATGGTAACAGTAGTAGTGATGATGGTAACAGTAGTAGTGATGATGGTGATAGTTCTATGGATAGCATCAGCAAACTTGACAATAATCTTGACCCCTTAACTTCTTATAACTCCAAATGAATTATAGCAATCAGGCTGACGTTTCTTTCATTTGGAAAGAGTCTACCAGGAAATCTGTGTGGATATTTACAGCGAGTTTGCACTTGGCTGTTTTAAGTTACAGTGAGGTCAGTGATCAAGATTATTGTCAAGTACGTTGGCGCTACCTATAGTAGCAGTGATGGTGGGTATAGTATTAGTGATGATAGTGACAGTAGTAATGATAATTGTAAGATGATGGTGATAATAGTAGTGATGATGGTGATAGTTGTAGTGATAATGATGACAGTAGTGATGATGTTAGTGCCGACGGGAATAGTAATGGTGTAATGGTGATGGTGACTGCTGTAGTGGTGATAGTGACAGTTGTCGTGATGATGGTGACAGTTGTAGTGATGATGGGGACAATAGTAGTTATAAAAGGGGTAATAGTAGTGATAATGATAACACATCACAGAGTTGGGTATGCCGTTTTGATGTTGGGCAAAGCGGCACTTCTACTTTATTATTATTATTATTATTATTATTATTAGTAGTAGTAGTAGTAGTAGTAATAGTAGTAGTATGATTACTATTAGTAGTAGCAGTAGTGTAATAGGTATTATTATAGTATTATATTATTATTATTGTAGTATTTAGTTATGCTACTACTACGGGGGATAATTCGACAGTCATTTAGAAGTTCGTATATTTTATTTAACATACTTCCTAACTACTCTAATAATAGGTTCTTGGCTCGGGCCGAGATGAGTTCAAGACGCATATTGAAAATTACGCTGATTCATGCTAGATTGTACTTTGGACCCCTAAAGTTCCCGTTACTCCCTAACTGAATCCCCGCTATTCAGGTATTGACTCAAGTCGGCTTCGATCCTACGACCCGTTATCAGTGTTTAATCCTAAATAAATAAATCAAAACCCTGCTGTGTCTTTTATTGAGACAAGGGCCTAATGAACCATTGGCTCTTTGCCTAACTAAAAACAAAAGTGTTATTCTTTCCTCTACTCTTTAGGTTTTCCCACGTTTACTGAGCCTTCTGTATCCTTTCTCAATACCAAGGTTATAACATATATAATCTATCTCCTCAATACATAGAATCTATTTACTCCTTTGACACAACCGTCGTTACTACACAAGTACCTCCCCAATGACATAAAATCGTACAGATTACCGAATGAGATTACAAGGTCTCTCTCGCATATAATATGGGTTCCGCCACCCAGTTACCTCACAATTTAGGTTCACAATCTTTACTTCAATGACACTATTGGTTTCCGTCACCTCAGTTACTTACATTATAGGTTTAGAACATTTATCTCAATGACACTATTGGGTTCTGTCACCCAGTTACTTCACAATATAGGCTTACAATATTTATCTCAATGACACTATTGGTTTCCGTCACCTCAGTTACTTACATTATAGGTTTACAACATTTATCTCAATGACACTATTGGGTTCCGTCACCCAGTTACTTCACAATATAGGCTTACAATATTTATCTCAATGACACTATTGGGTTCCGTCACCCAGTTACTTCACAATATAGGCTTACAATATTTATCTCAATGACACTATTGGGTTCCGTCACCCAGTTACTTCACAATATAGGCTTACAATATTTATCTCAATGACACTATTGGGTTCCGTCACCCAGTTACTTCACCATATGGGTTTACAATCTTGATCTCAATTACCCCTTCTGAATTTACCCTCAAGTAACCCTGTTACTAACACGGTAGGTTACCTTTCACCTTAATCAATTATCGTACTAACAAAAGATGAACCGTGCTTCAGACACATACACGGAATAACTCTTTTAGACTTAATAATAACGCAACTCACATTGGACTAGTGTCCTTCTTCACAGTTTCCTTTTTACACAACTTAATAAATGATTCACATGGACTAGTGTCCTTCCCTAGCTATAGCTAATCTATTAGGCAACTAAACAACTGTTCCCCGCTTTAACTTACTGGTTGCCTCATTTATTAACAAAAGTATTCTTTCCCTCCCCTCTTTACTTTTACTCTTTTAATCTTTAATCTATTTGGCAACTAAACAACTGTTTCCCTCTTTAACTTACTGGTTGCCTCATTTATTAACACAAGTTTTCTTTCCATCCCCTTTTTACTTTTACTCTTTCAATCTTTAATCTCTCCTATCAGATCCTATATAAAAACTCTTCGGCTGGTGCCACTGCTAACAAAAATAACTAATTAATAACACATCATCATCTTTATATATTCAGGTAAGTCTAAATTAGTTTTCCTTTAGTCTTGTCCTAGAAGGACACAATTTTTATAAGTGATGGCCACTGGGTCAGTTCTGCAGTCTCTCTCTTTCTTTATCTCAACTGGAAATCTTTGCTCTCCCACTACTAACTGTCGTCCTCTTGAATCGCTTGGCTGGCTGTAGTGGTATGCAAGCCTGCGATGCGACGACAGGCGGCCAGATACTTAGGGTGTATCTGCCTTAGTAGGGAAGAGCTGATGATAGGCCTGGTGTGGGCCTGTTGGAACAAAAGGCGAGGGCTGGGAAGCTGGAGCCGAATTCCTGTGAGTTCCCAAGTGCGAGAGAGCAAGTAGGTTGCGAGATCTGTACCCAGTGCAGACTGGCCGGCGAATGACTTTGCAATGCGCCGAATGAATGAATGAATGAATATAGAAAAGGTGGGTGAGGGTGAAAGAAGGGAAGTTTTTATTGGTTAAGTAGGAGAGACAGTGATAATAGTGGGAGAAATAGGGTGTCGGGGCTTGACCCAACGTGCGTGAGTTGAATAATTGAGCTGGGGTTGAGTTGATTTAGTTGGAGAAGTTACTTTAATGAGATTCAGGATGGCTTGCGAAGAAGGGGGCAAGGGATGGGGAGCAAGTTAATTTTGGGTGGTATAAGATCGAAAGTGCTTGCATGTTTTGGGGTTGTATTTTTGGGTGGTAGTAATTCGAAAATGGTATAAAAGGGGGAGGTAATTTTGGGTGGCATGGAGTCAAAAGGGGTACTGCTGGGGAAGTCTGTCAGTGGCAGAACCTGTAAGAAGGCTGTACTGTTATTATTATAGAAGTTACGTTAAAAGGTTGTTGTCTTGTACTTTGTCTGTGAAATTATACATTTTAATGGGAAGTGAAGCTAGGAATCTAGGTCAAGAGTGGTAGGGAGGCTGGACTGTGGACGAGCCGGCATGACCCACCTCCTCTACCAATCCTGATTTTAAGTGAATATTGGAATGGGTGCCTCTCTGTTGTTGGGGTGAAGGAGGTTTGACAAGGGGCGGGGGGGATATAAAATTCTGTTGAAAATTTGGATGAAGTTATCATGAAAGGTCTCAAGTTTTATAATTTGTTTTTCTGCTAATTGCTGCCAATAAGTATTTAGAGGGGGGATGTGGGCTAGATTGTGAAGATGTTGTGCCATCTGGAACTCATACCACTGAGTCCCGAACATCCACCTCAGTGCTTTATTTTGTATTCTTTGATATTTTAGTTGGTTGGTAGGGGCCGAAAGTGAAATGCTGAGTGGGACGTAGCACAAAAGAGGTCTTATAAGTGCTTTGTATAAGTGAAGCTTGGTTTTTATTGAGGCATTTCTGAATCGATAGATGGTTTGTAGTGATTTAGATGCGATGGCAATGGAAGTTTGTGCTTGTTTGTGGAATCGGATGTTTTTGTCGAATGTGAGGCCGAGTACTTTGTTTGTGGGAGAGACATTTATTTGTGTGCGGTTAGGGACAGGTGCTCGGGAGTTCTGGAATAAGGGTCTTGGGCGGGGATGTCCTTTGGCAAAGTATGTGACGTGTGTTTTTTGAGGATGAGCCTGAATCCGCCATTTTTGCTCCCATTGTGCTACTTTGTCAAGTTCTCTTTGAGCTCTGTTTGTCAATGTGTCTATTGTGCCTGCTCTTATTATTTGCGTCACGTCGTCTGCGTACATTACTGTGAGAGAGTCATTGTGTGTGGGGTTGGGAAAGTCATTTGTGTATAGGATGTAGAGGGTAGGAGCGAGCACTGAGCCCTGAGGTACGCCTGCGTTTAGTGCAAATGAATCTGAATAAAGATTAGAAAACTTAATTTTGGCTGTTCTATTATACAAAAAGTTGCAGAGAAGTTTCTGAGTAATTAATGGGAAGTTGAAATTTTCGCAGATTTTGTACTTCAAGCCTTCGTGCCACACTGTGTCAAAAGCTCGTTTTATGTCCTTTGTAATTAAGGCTGTCTTGTTTTTTCGTCTGGACTGTTTGTTTATGTGAAGGTAGTTTGTGATAATGTTTAGTGCTTCTTGTGTCGATCTGTGTTGTCTAAAACCAAATTGCATGTTCGTGAGGAGTCCTTCGTCTTCGAGAAATAGTCTAAGTCGGTGGTTTATGATGCGTTCTAGAGTCTTCCCAAGAGTGCGCCGGGAGGAATATAGAAATGATGAGACAAGTAATAATTTTGATCACCCAAGTGCCAGGAGTCAGGAGTCAGAGTGAAGCTAGGTTGCTTCAAGGTTAGAAGTAGAAGGGTCTAGTGGAGAGCGAAGATTTGAAGGATGAAGAGTTGGAGAGATGAAAGGTGGTGGGCTGACCTTGCTATTTTTCATGTTAAGTTGTTGAGTTCTGAACAGCATGCCACGTGGTGTTGGTGAGGAAAGGCCGTTGTTGTTGTTAAAGGTGCGCGATGATGGTTAGTCGTAGATGTAGTTTGGTTCATCGAGGTAAGGAGATGGTGTTCTTGTCGGCTTGCTGGCGGTCGTTCCCAGGTCAATGTCTTCTTCTCCTTCCTCCATCCCCTCCACGTCGACGTCTTCTCCTATGGTGGACTCGGAGTATTCAGACGACGTGGAGGCTGCCACCGGATGATCAATGGTGGCTGGTGATGGAGTGGAGGTTGAGGCTGGTCCTGCAGAGTTGACTGGTGGTGGAAAGTCAGAGACTGCAGAACGTGGAGGTGGTGGGGTGGACTTAGAGAGAGACTTCTGAAGCACCAGAAGTCTCCTCGGTTGACATCTCTGTCTCACAGCCTGAGATGGAATAAGGCTAGATGGTGGAGATGGTGTTGAGGTTGCTGGCTCCTGGACTCTAGGTGTTCGAGTCTTCTGAAGGCAGAGTGGTCGAGGCAGAAGTTGAGTGTTGGAAGGCTTCTTGGTTGTTCTTCGGGCAAGGAGATCTGGAGGAATGATGATGTTAGGCAGGCCATTGGCAACCAGAAGAGCAGGCAGAAGCACCGAAAGTTGGCCTCGATCGTCCCCAGCAAGAGCAATGGCTGTGTGGACAATGACTGTAATGACGTCAGTCTTGAGGCCAGACTTCAATCCGGTGATGGTGGGTTGCTTCTGCCTTCCTTGTGAGAGTTGGGAGCCCCTTACTGGTCTGCCATGGGGTCCTGTTACTCCTGCTGCCTCCTTGCCCTTCCTTCCCTCCTTGACTGTAAACAGCACTTGCTCTCCTTCACCTAGTGACGTTATTGTGCTATTGGTGTTAAGCACAATGTTCTTTCTGTGGGTGAAGAAATCCGTTTTATCTTTGTTCCTGGTGATAAATCCATAACCTCTCTTTATGTTGAACCATTTAACCACACCAGAAAAGGTGGTGGGATCTTCCTGGGTGGCCATGGTGAGAGAGGGTTGAGGTGTTGCTGCCAGGTGTGGAGAGGTGTGGAGAGGAACTTCTGTGAATTTGGGATGCATGGCCCCCCCCGCCCCCTCCCTTTATAGTCCTGGCCCTCGCTCTCCTGCGCTGCCATTGGCTGAGAGACTCGCATGGCATCCCGCTCGCACTGACTTCTTGCTTCCTTCATCTTCTCTCTCTCCTCTTCATAGTAAGTTCCAGGAAGTTGATTATAAACCTCTTTTGGTGGCTTATGGGAGTACAGGGCTGGCACCGAGGTATTACTTAGGGGATTATCAGAAGGAGCTCTTCGGGCAGAGAAATAGAGTAACTTTTGAGGTGAAATAAGAAGTCCAGCTTCGCGCTCCGATAATGGAGGCCGCTGATTGGCTGGTGGGCGGGGCGTGGCATGTTGCAGCCGTGAGTTGTCAGAATCAACTGGCCGTGCAGGCCAGTAAAAGGGGGCGCAGTGATTGGCGGAGGGCGTTTCTACTTTAATTATTATTATTGTAGTAGTAGTAGTAGTAGTAGTAGTAGTGTGTTGCCAAAGCTCACAGCCAATCAGCAACGTGCTATTTAGAACATTAAAAATCAGCAAGCTTAACGTGCATTTTGGGAAGGTAGACGAGAGGTGTGTCCTTGCAAACATCAGAACACTGCCTATAAGACATCCCAGCGATTTTAAAGTGTATGTATTAATTACATTGGAATTATAGTTTTAAAGGCTTAGCTTAGGCATAATATGGAGACCTCTTCAATTGATACAAGTATTATTTTTTTGGGTCGATGGAATTAATGAAGGTGACGACACTCTAGGATACCTTGGACATTATGTTGGTCCCTGTGTACCAGGTTAGTGGCTATCATCCATCACAGGTTATAAAGGGTTACAACCAAACACAATTATCAGCTTATAACCACAATCGGTATTATTTCAGTAATGTTATATTTTATAGTATGTCGTCTGTTGACATTCGTCCATGATACTAAATGAAACAAATAAATAAAAACAAACTTGAACATCAATAATTACAGATCTAGTTTATGTGATGGCATTTGTACTAAGGATTTAGCATCTTAAATTACCTTGAAAACATACAATAATTACACATGCATCAACTTTTGGAAACCCCTTCAGATATAATTAATTACATAACTTCCGTTTAAGGCATGATACGGTGTACATATAATGCAATATATTATCAATATTATATGTTCGTCTGATAGTAATTGACTAAACCAACTGACTATTATAAACTAATTAGTTATTTAACATTATTATTGAAGCGAACTGGGCTGTATAATTACAAATTATGGTTCGATACTATCAACCAAAATACCTTCATGATCCTCACAAACCTTCCCAACACAATACTCCACAACCATTCTTGCGAGTAATGTCAGATGTGGTCCACATTACCAAAGTGGTTCACATTTACCCGGGTTATTCATAACAGTGTTTAAGAGGTATTTCCTGGAGTTGCATGTTTCCAATACAAAGGATCCTTATTCATCACACATATTCACTACCAAGATAAATGACCAGTAGAATACTGTACCTTGGAATAGCCTGGAAATTACCCATTCACTCTCTCGCTGACCATGTAATCTAGTTTATTAATTTCACTCCCAACACCAAACACCTCCCAATGATATTAATGAAAGCATGAGCTGCTTGAGGAGTATGTGTGGAGTTACTCGTAGAGACGGATTGAGGAATGAAGAGATACGTAGGAGAGTGAGGCAGCAGGAACATTTGTCAGCCAGAGTGGACAGAAGAGTGCTGAGCTGGTATGGTCATATTGAACGAATGGGAGATGAAAGGCTTACCAAGAGAATATGTGAGTCAGATACAAGGGGAGATAGAAGGGCAGGAAGACACCCATTGAGATGGAGACTGTAAGAAAAGCTTTGGATGGTAGAGGAATGACTATAGTGGCAGGGGAAGTGGTTGTGGACAGGAGTGAATGGAGAATGCTTGTGAATAGTTGAGTGAACATGTGGTCATTTGGGGGAAGGAGTCGGGCACAAGTTGGACTAGATAATAGTCCATCAGGTGCCTGGCCCGGGGAGACGATTAATATGAAGGGTGCGCCTGGAAGTGTGGTGGGCGGGCATGTGGCTTCGGCTCCGCTGCATGTCTGCCTGCCGGGATCGGAACCTCTCCGGGTGGTCGGGGGCCGGGGAAGTGCTGGAGCGACCTTGGTGACCCTGGTCTCTGGGTCTTCTGGGTGACCTAGATGTGTGTGAATTTGTGTTTTTATCGCGTTTGTGCGTTTTCCCTGTTCTTGCTCTGTCTTGAGTCGGCCACCCCCAAGAAAAAAGGAAGAACAAATAATAAAATAGAATGAAATAGAAAAAAAAAAAAAAAAATGAACAATGGGGATTGGGCCTGAGCATATAGATAGATAGATGTGATCTTACCGTGTTCGAACCTGGTTTACCACATTATTCAAATATTATCGAATTTTGTTCTTTCGTTGCTCTCGTCTCTCTCTCTCTCTCTCTCAACACCTCCTATGTAACAGACTCCAGCTATGCAGCACCTACCATCAGTCACTTTCAGCCAGATTCATGTCGCCTCCAGCATCTTCACTCCGAATTTATGGCAAAATTCGTCCTTTCCATACTCCCCCAGACTCACCAACACCACTAAAATGTGTTGGGGGAGGTGATAGTACAGTGGGTAGCATTGTGGATTGCGGATCGAATGGACGTTTATGTCTTCCCCAAATATCAGGGTTATTGCGGAGATGATCTTATAATTTCCGTAACTAACATTTTAAAGCTCCACTGTCGACATCTAGTCTCCGACACAGGTACCAAACAGGTCAAAGCTTCACTTGATAATCTCGAGCCTAGCAAGAGTTACAAGCTACTGAACAACTTACAGTCCCGAGGTTGAGAAACAAACATAAATATCCTACAATAAAAACATTTCCGTTTCAGCTCAAACAGTAAACGAGACACTGTTTAAAGTATGTATTATTCACTCATCCATTATTGCCACCAGGCTACTTTAATATTTGTTGTCAATAATAATGGGTGTACCATAATGACCATTATAATCACAAACATATTCAAACTACAAACTGTTACAATTGTCTAGTTTGCAATTGGTAGTATTTCAAAACCTTTTGTAGTGTCAGGATCTTCCCTCCAATAAGTATTCGCCTTTAATTAATAACATGAACGGTAATGGTATCATCAGTTATGTTACCACCAACATTAACACGAGGGTTTTATGAAGCAGTGTTATCATCTACAGGTAAGCTTACTGTACTAGGAAGATAAAAGGATATTTATCTGAATGGTTGCGATAATGTAGCTACATTTTGTTGGAATATGTTTGCAGTGTTATTTAAGTTCGTTGGAATGTTGTGCAATGTTTCTATTCACTAACGTAAGTGATAATTGAAGGTTCATATGTTTATCAGCTTTCATTCTGTTTTTCTTTGCAGTTGCGTGTCAATTATATTTTCGAAATATATATGCTTTCAGGACAAACATAATCACTACACACACTCATACACACGATAGTATCGACATCTACAGTATCCTCGCCGTTAAGGTTGTCTCGATATATACATATTAAATTATCCATTTTGTTTACATATTTACATACACATATTTTGAATGTAGGGTGCACATAGTTTACAATAACATTTATTAATGTATCACCTATATATATATAACTGTGTTTGGCAAGCATATTATTGTTTTTAATGAACTTTTATATATTTCCCACAACAAATGTTACATATGATAATATCCTCTTAGTTTGATCATATTGAAAACTTGTTGTAAATCTTCAAGGTATTACATTAATAAAGCCAAGTTAAGGTCTTGATGACGAATGTGGCACTTTAACATGGTATTCGGATGTAGATAAGGCTTACTCAGTATTCTTGTATTCAGTTAACTGCCTTACAAATAGTTAAACAACAACCATCACACATAATCTAAATATGTAATGATCAAATGTTGTTGGAAACACTCGGAAGTGCACCAATGCAGTACCAAACTTGTATGATGATCTAGTTCAATTAGGAACATATTTGTTTGAAAACAAGAACAGTCAAAGTTACCGTCCCTCTCCATTAAGTCCACTTGACGCACACAACGACCTGCATATAATTTTACCTTGGCACCCGAACATTGTGTAGTTTTTATTAAATATTGTATAACAAAAGAACAGAAAGAAGAGAGCCAACAGGATTAAAGCGGGGAATTGATAAAACCTCGTGTGGAGGGGAGAAAGGCTGATAATACAACAACAAACGACAGAAAGGAATGTGTAAACAGAGAAAGGGTGAGGAATTACGCTTGGCAGAGAGAGAGAGATAGAAGTTTGATGCAATAGATACGAATTTGATGGAATACAGTATAACAATATTTGGCAACTATTACTTGGCAATGAACAATTTATATGAACTAATTCCTTAAAGTTTAGTTTAAAGTAATGTTGTATATGCACAGAATAAATATATAAGTTGTAAGTAGAGTTAGGAAGGTTTGAAGATATTATACAGTCAAAACGCGAATCCCAATTATTAGACAATGAACCAGTAACGAGTGGGAACAAGGAGACACATATTACACTCATGACAGTAATTCCTGTTTTCATTATTTCCTAAAATATTGGCCCTAACGACAAGACATTTTCTTTGGATCAATGGTTATTAAATATATTATGAATATTATGAATAATCACCAAGATTACATGAAAGTCCAGGCAGGAATATTATCCAAGGTTCTCCCAGGCGGGCCTATTTCTAAATGACAATTAATGAGGGGAGGAGTACCTGTACATTTTGTCTTAAGTATAAATAACACAGTATTAATGTGGACACACTATATACAGCACACATATAGTATATGTTACGTGACATTATATAACCAACATGATCACATAATACGGATTTGTGATGATTGCGAGTTGCAACATATGGTATCCAAGTCTCTTAAGTAAAAACGTATACTTATTCATAGGGAAATGGATAATAAACACACGGATTGCAGTATATAATGAATAATGAATTCATGATTATATTAAATAAACACATGTTTTTGGTATTTAGCATTGTCTTAGAATTGCATAATCATCATACAATATTAATACATGTATCAGGAAAATAAACACACTTTCATTAATATGGTTTGGTGTTAACATAAGTTGCATGATATGAAGTGACATGTAGAGAATTTGGAGCTATAATTGAATGACATGATGAAGTATCGGCCATTGAACCAATGATATGAGAGTCTTTAGAAAACATGTATTGTCATGTTGAGCCCATTTTATGAGACATATTCAAAAATTGAACTTCCCTCTTCAGACATATTTTTGAAACTTAAAGGAAACAAGTGTGAACTTACTAAATTGAAATGCACAAAATAAACATTAATGATTCTGCCCATGAAAAAGAGTGAAAGATGTTTGAATATCTATATATAAAAGTTTTACTTGGAAATAGTCACTTAGAATACACTATTAACATTCAACGAGCGGCCTAGGCGGTAATTTCTATGTACCGCCCAGCGTTTTTTTTTTTACCATAAATGGGGTTGTTTCCGTGCTCTTTTTCATGCATAAACAAGACCCAGAGCGTAATACAAGTATGTATCCCTGAAAGGGCGTAAATTGAGCTTTCCAATGACACCCGAACCATCCTTCTACGATCATTGGTTGTCTTGCAACGATCGTGCAACCGAAGGGCAATATCGCTAAAATACGGTCGTTTTCTTACATTATTACGTATGAAATGAGTGAGAGAGGGTGGAGTACAAAGGAGTACATCTCAGTAGCTCCACGGCCACCGTGGTGAGCGGTCATGAGGTAACCTACGCTCCTCCCACTGCTCCGCTCTCTCTCAGAGCACATTACGTGCTCAAAATTGCATTCGACAATAGCCGGGCTCCGCCACATAGGCCACATTTATTTCACTCGACAATAGCCGGGCGCCGCCAGTTAAGAGTTAAGTCAGTAGTGAGGATAGAGACTTTATCATTACCGAAACTGGTAGGAGTGAGATGAGGCAGAGGGCAGGGGTCACCAGGATTGCTGACCGCTCAAGCTGAGTCCGCTCGCTCTCTGAACCCGGAAAAGTTGCCTCGCCACCAACACACGCAGGTCAATTCGCCCCTCGTCCGTTCACACTCAGGTTATTTCACCGCTCGCCTGTTCGTCACACTCAGGTTACGTCGCTGAAAGTTGAACTCATAGAATGACGAAAAAGAACACGTTTCGCTGGTGAATTAACTTAACAGTAGATTTGTAGCTGGATAGATTTAGGAGTTAATAACAGTTGATCAGGAACACAGGAAATGGGCAAACTCAGGAACTCAGGAAATAGGTAAACTGGTAGCGTAGATAATTTTCTGTAGATGTGCGGTCTTCTCCTCAAATTAATTAATGAGGGCCGCCGCTGACCTACCTTACCATTTGGTTGTTGTTACCTTAAGGGGTTAAGATTTGGTTTTATTGTTGTTTGGTCGATTGATGATTCTGGTCGATTCTGATTCTGGTAGATTCTCTCAGGGTATGTAGTCTCTGGTTTACCTCCTTTATTTATATTATTTATGTAGTAGTAATACTGCCAACCCGCTTACTCTAATTTAGGGTAAATAGTCCATGAGCCAGGCCATCGACGGGTATCATCTGGGTGGGCAAATTCTTGTTGCTATTTTCTTTTTCCTATATATGTCCACATTATTTATTGGTAGGATAACCTTTGCAGAGGAGTAGCTTAATAGTTGTTATGATGCATTCACTATTTTGACCTATGTAAATACCATACGCAAAACAACGGTCAGTCTCTGATGTTGTAAATTTAATAATTTTTGTGTTATTACTCATGATTTAAGTGCCATTTGCAGTTGCAGAGAAGCCCAGCAGATACAGAACCATTCATATAGATAAAATGATATTTATTGATATGAGAAAATCTATTCAATCAACGGTTGTCACCTGACTTTCCATTTCTGTTGCAGACATCTGGTGACCTGAGATATGGCTGCTGAAACTACTGAAATTCCAACCAAAAAGCAACGAATGGAACCTGAGCAATGTGCCATCCACTGCACCGATGACACCTCTGAGCTGGTGTCACCCAGAGACGTGGATTCCTGGAAGACATTGGTCAGGGCGGCGGAGATAAGGAACAATGCTGACCTCATGGGCCTCACAAGAACAACACCTGAAGGGGAGGTGCCTCGGGTTTGGTACCACAGGAAATGCAGGAGCATCTTCACCATGAAGAAACTACTACGTCCTACGTCCCGAAGTTACAGGCTGCAGGGAGTTCAGCCAGACCACCATGCGTTACTCCAAGCACGTCGAGAGTTCTTGAGGAGTAGTGTATGTTCTGTGACAAAACCAGCAAGTACATCAAAGGTCAAAAGACCCGGAAGGACATGATCAAGTGCTGTGAGCTGCGGGATGACAGTAGGATACGAGATGCAGCTGTCAAGAAGCTAGATGACAGAATGCTGTCAATCACCAGCAGGGAGCTTGTTGCAGCGGAAGGGCATTACCACATATCATACTATCGCTCCTACACTAGAGGGAAGCCAGTTGCAAGCAGTGGACTTGCTGAAGATAATGCTGATGATCATTACAAGACCGCAGAAACACAGGCTCGTGAGGAGCTTTTTTCGTACATCAGGAGCCAACTTCTCCCTTTCCAAGGCATTGTGCCCATGGCAACCCTCAGGCAGCGATTTGAGGAATCAATGTCCTGTCATGGCATCAGTATAGTCACCAATTCGTCTAGGAGAATCTATGTTGCAAGATAGAAAAAGAGCTGGGAGAATCTATCCACATTTGCCCTGATGACAAAGGAAAACTTCTAGTGTGCACTAACAGTCTCTCGAAGAGTGACCTTGTGAAGAGAACACATGCACTGCAAGTTGAGTTGGATCCTATGAGAGCTCAATCAGTTGCATTGGTTTCCAAAGCTGCTATACTCCTGAGGAATGAAATAAAACAGAATGAAATCAACCAAACGTGGCCACCTGATGTGAAACAGGACAATGATATCATCCCACAATCTGTCATCAAGTTTCTGCAAACCTTGCTGACAGGGAAGACTGATTATCCTCAGCCATCTGAAAGAGTTGAATGTCTCACTACCTCCCTAAGCAGTGATCTAGTGTTTACCGTCACTGGTGGCAAGACCAAACCACCAAAGCACATCATGCTGCCCTTTGCGGTAAAGTCTCTGACTAGGAACACAGAACTTATTCGTACCCTGAATCGACTGGGCCATGGTGTTTCATACACACAGGTTGAGGTTCCTAGTGGCCAAGTGGAAGACACCCAAGCTGAGGGACAAACTGAATGACAAGAAACTCTATGTTGCCAGTGAGGAAATCTGCTTGTGCATCACCAAGAACCAGTGGGCAGTGGTTGCAGGCCTGCAGTAGAACCATTGCTAAGAATGCCTCTAAAAAACTGGGACTCCTGTACAGAGTTCGAGAATTCTTCACGGACGAGCAGTTGGCCGTGATATATAAAAGTCATGTGCGTTCTCAGATGGATTACTGTTCACCTCTGTGGGGTGGAAGTGGAGTGGTTGCATTGAGGCAGTTGGACAAAATTCAAAATAAAGCTATTAGATTAATCAATAACCTTGCAATCACACAGGACCTTCCTACATTATCCATACGAAGAAACGTTGCATCCCTTGCATTATTCTACAGATATTTTCACAGCAATTGTTCCGAGGAACTTGCTTCAATTGTGCCGCCTCTCCACATCTTTCCCCGTAGAACTAGGGCAGCTGAGAGCGCCCATGAATTTACACTTTCTCCTCCACAATGCAGGACTTCTGCTTATCAGAATTCATTTATCCCCAGAGCTACTACTCTTTGGAATTCACTTCCCTCGAATTGCTTTCCACAAACTTACAATCTACAAATGTTTAAATCCAGTTGTTACAAACATTTTATGAATGGAGGATGCCTTTAGGCACATGGACCTTTTTGTTTTATCTGTGTTTTTCCTTCCTCCGTGCATTGTCTCTTAAAAAAAAAAAAAAAAAAAAGAGGAAGAGGCTGACACAAGAATAATTTTGCATGCAGCTCATGCTGCAGAGGAAGGCTACAGTGCTGTAGTAATAACAGCTGATGACACCGATGTGTTGGTGCTATGCCTGGCATTCTCCGCTGATGTCTCCTGTCCCTTGTTCCAGAAATGCGGAACGAAGAACCGGGTTAGGTATCTTGACATCACCAAGCTACGCCAGGCCTTGGGATACAGTGTCTGTACTGCTCTGATTGACATGCACGCATACACAGGATGTGACATGGTGAGTGCCTCCGCAGGTCGTAGGAAGCTTGGAGCGTTAAAGCTCATGAGATCAGAGCATTGGCAAGAAGTGTTTCACGAGCTGGGACAGTCTTGGGAACTATCAACGGACCTATTCAAGAAGCTGCAAGCATTCACATGTAAACTGTACACAACATCCACGACAACAGAGGAAATCAATACAGCCCGCCATCAACTTTTCTGTGCAAGGCGTGGGGAGCTTGAGTCTAGCCAGATGCCACCATGCAAGGACTGCCTTTTCATGCATGCCATGCGTGTCAACTA